>JAOWBH010148831.1:0-12400 GCA_028566215.1 Silene coronaria | reverse complement strand
CTAGAGGGATGAGCGCCCCTATTAGCCTCCCTAAGAACCGCCATTGCCTTGATTAAGTTGGAGAAATGACAGGGCAAGTCTCCCTTGGCGAAATATAAAAGGCTACTTACTCATTCACATGAGTAATGCTCTTTATTCTTTTGCCAAAGGAGGATTGCCCTGCAATTCCTCAACTCCACATTATATTCCTTTCTTTGTAGCCTGCATGCTGTTCTGTATCCATGCATGCTCGAGTCGAGTCGAGTTGCTACTGAAATTATGGGGTGTTACCATATTTATAGCTCATTCTTATAGCATCTTTGCTTTGGAAGTTTGGATATACGCCTTAGTGCCTTACTAGAGATATCTCAGCATATGCTTATTCACAATTCCTTTTGAAAGATATAAATCTGATTTGTTTGTATCTGTATATTTCTGTTTTCTAGATCATTTGGCCTTGCTATGAAACAAAGGCCAATAACATTGAATTTTGGAAGTTCTCTCATGGTGAGCAAATATTCGTGCAACTGTAAGTCTTGTGAAACACGGTTGTATAGGCTATACAACATGTTAAGATTATGATGGAATAAATCAAAAACGACTCACTAAAATGGTTGTGCTTCTTGCTTTTTTGTAAAGTAGCAGTCATTTGATGCATTTCTCAACGTAATTTTTATTTTAGTTCATTCGAAAACAACTTTTTTATGTTGCTAACAAAAGCTTAAGGATGCGTACTCCCCCCATCTTGCAATTTGCGAGAGTTAGTGAGGCACTACGGTAGTGTTGTTGTTGGTTATGCGCACACCATTGTGACAGTGAACCTTGCTTTAATCACAAAGCATGTAAACGCAAGTCTCACATTACACAATTTTTTTTCCAATCTGTTATAACGGACGCAAGAAAAACAAATAAAGAACGATAAAGAACGAAACACACAAATTACGTGGATCACTAACCGTGTGTAAGCTACGTCCACAAGGCAGAAGGGAGAGAGTTTTATTGATTGTGAGGAGTTTTCAGATTACAGACGGTATGATATGCATAACTGTTAGGGAGAGACTTATTGAGTTTATATAACTCTCTCTAAGCTAAGACCTAGTACACAATGACCTAGAAAGGTCCCCGTCATAGTCGTTTGAAGCGGCGACTAATTAGAATAGATTCAAGGCACAAATGCAACACAATCATATAGTGATTGTTTCTTTCAACATAAAATTCTTTATCGCGAGCATTTGTATGATCTTCGACTTCACAAGAATTATAAAATCCTGTTTGGCTACATACAAACTTTTAGTGTTGCAAGATATCAAAATACACACTTGTACAAGAATTGTATTAGTAGTGTTTGTACTAATACAATTGCGGATGTAGTTGATGCCCGACATGTATTTGTCTTGCGTAAAACTGTTTTACATTGTTACATATTCGAATGAAATTGATAAATTACACGGCTCACCTGTTTATGTATTGCGTCTTGGTTGATCGAACTTCATGTAGACGATATTCAGCATCACATTTTCCTTACAATTCATATGTGGACAAATCTTGTGGCATAAATGCATAATGCCGATAATCTTGAGATTCTTCACAGCGAGTACGATAGTACTTAGGATTCTAAATTTGACAGAGACATGCTATCAGTTTTCGACTGGTGAAGGAACAGACATAAAGGGTCCGGAAACATAAAGGAAATGCTTGATACTTTTGGTATATGTTACAACATAATCAACATACCAAATGCCGACCTTTTCTTATACTCAACTCTTACCCTTTCCTCCGTCGAAGAGCCAGTTTGAATGGTTTGATACTTTGATCACCTATGGCGGATGCATTATTTCCGGCTCAACATTCAAAAGACGAAACTTAAAACACATTCACGAATAATTTTACATAGTAGTTAAAACATTAAAGTTTTGAGCCTGTAATCTTCTTGACTTTGTGATGTTTGAATTATAACATGTAACTTGCGGTTCTTATACAGTCGTAGTTGGGACGGTCAAGTAGCGTATTTACCTTCCCCCTGTTCCTCCACTCCTGTCAATCAAAGTGAGGGAAAGAGGGGGAAAATTAGTACGGATCACTAAATACTTAAATAAGATCGTTGCACATTCATGCACACGTATTATGACATTGTTCATAAGACAGACGGTTACACGAATATTTGCTCGCCATGATTGAAACTACAAAATTCAATGTTATAATTGGCCTTTATTTCATAGCAAAGCCAAATAAACTAGAAAATGTAGGATCAACAAGGAAAAGATAGAAATATACTGATACAATCAAATCATATTTATATCTTTGAAGAAATTGTGAAGGAGCATATGCTAAGATATCTCTAGCAGGGCGTATATCCAAAGCAAGATGCTATAAGAATGAGCTATAAATATGGCAACACTCCATAATTTCAGAAGCAACTCGAGCAGTCGACTCGAGCATGCATGGATACAGCCAGCATGCAGGCTATAAAGGAAGAAATATAATGTAGAGTTGAGGAATTGCAGGGCGATCCTCCTTTGGCAAAAGAATAAAGGAGCATTTAGCCTTTTATATTTTGCCAAGGGAGACTTGCCCTGTCATTTCTCCAACTTAATTTTCATGGAATGTTCATTCTCCAGATCAGAAGCAGTGGCGGATCTAAAAGGGACTAGCATCCCCTGCTAGAAAAGCAAAAATTTTAAATCCTAATTTCGCTACTAATGAGAGGTGATAATTGAACATCTATTGTTTTCTTGTTTAAACATGAAGATTATTGATTGTAGTTCTTAGTTAAAGCATGTTATTGTGTCTAATGTGTTTCATCCGAGTTGTGACCCAACTCACCCAAGTGCAGTAAACCATCTGCCATCTAAGACAATGCACTGAAGTAAACATGACAGTATTGTCTTCTATCAGCTGCCATTTCACAGGACAATTTGATCCAGCAATACCACTGTCAGTCAGTGCGAGCGTGTAATGGATTACCGAGTTTTTGAACTTCCAAGTGTGGGTTCGATATCATCAGGTTCACATTCTCTCCTTCCCACGCAAATTCAGCTGACATTCCATCAGAGTATCAGATATCTCAGAACATCTGCTGAACGATCATAGGCAGCAGCATTTGGAGAACACGCCCCACTCTGCCCTGGAGTCCACATCCGGGACCCCACACTGGCCATCACCTCATCTTTCGAGGCAAATGGGTTCAAGAAAACAAGGCTAAATGTTGGAGATGTTGCTCTGTTTTGCGGAATTTGGGTTTTGGCGAGCCATTCAGGTTCAGCTTGGGGCTGACGTCCAGGACTTTGTGGCGTGGACATGAGCAAAGAGTAGTTTGGATGCTACATCATACGATATGTTTGGATTCACAAAAACCATAATCATTCAATTACGGAGTACAATTTAACTTCTCACATAGTATTACTCCCTCTGTTTCAATAACGATAATTCATTTTTTTCCTCGTTAAAAAGGTCAAATGAATTTATCACAGTATTACTCCCTCTATTTCAATAACGATGATTCATTTAACTTTTGTGTATGTCTCATGTATAATACACAACACTAACTTCAATTCGTCACACGTGTTTACAACCTTGGCAGTCACCTTGTGTAGTACTCCATGTAAGCTGTATAATTTGTGCCAAATATAGAAGGCAATGTTGAGGAAGTATTACCAGTGTACGAATATGGGAGTAACGTCTAGCAACGGCTCTATTATAAATCATTAGAAAGTATTACTAGTGTACGAATATTTAGATACATCTGAAACCATTCTATATAAATAAATAAATAAAGGTAGATAATCAATTTACATACTGTTACCAAGTTACTGAGTACGATATAATTACCTGTATGTACGGTGGCACGATGCCTGTGCTATGTAGTATGTACAAGTGTAGACGTCGAACAGTTACACCCATCTTTCATCCACAATGTTAGCATTTCATTATCGAGTAAAGATATCCCCACTAATACAGTAAGCATTGCCTTCTGCACACCTTCTGAATATGTCCTCGCGAAGGGTCGGATAAATTTTATGGATATCCCCACTTCTACAGTAAGCATTGCATTTTGTGCATCTTCTGAATATGTCCTCTTGCGAAGGGTCGGATAAATTTTATGGATATCCCCACTTATACAGTAAGCATTGCATTTTGTGCATCTTCTGAATATGTCCTCTGGTGAAGGGTCGGATAATTATTAAGGTTATTAAGGATGCCAGGAAACGGAGCCGTGATTTTATTCTTTGTTCCGAGTCTTGACTGCTATCTACTCACTTGATCTATGCCTTAGGTGTTGGAAACTAAGAGTGATCAGATATCATGTTTTTGATACAAATCTGCCAGAGCTTGATAGAGGATGGATGCAGCTGGTGGACTTGGCAAAGTGCCCAGCAGAATTTCGAAAGCACTAATAAACTGACTTCCATAAAACTGAGAATTTATTCTGGTCCTGGTAGTGAAGCAATTCCCGTCAAGAGAACACCCAAGAAATGCACCTGAACAAAGCAATTACAAAACCATGTTTAACGCAAAAGCTTAAGAAGCGAAACATGTTCGAGCAGATTATTTAGAGTATGTATTGAAATTATCAAGGAAATGAACACAGTGTATGAGTTCATGTCAACTTTTGTCATAATCAGAAAGAGAATTTATTTTAATATGACAGCTCTAAAACTGCGGGTGATCTTTAAAATGGCAAGATACACAAAAACCTTTTCACAGCAAATTTATTTGAAATTCATGTTTGTGAAACTGGAAAGTTTTCGCGTTGCACTTTAGCTTTTCAACATCACTTATGTAAGAGGCATACCTTTACTGCAACTGTAAGTATAGCAGGCACTATATCCACCATCGCCAGCCCGTACATCTGCAGCAACTGTCCTCCCAGAAGTACCAATCGCTGCACTCAATCCAGGGCCAAGTGAAAGATGCCCAATCCCACTAAATGTGCTTAGAGCCTCAGGTGTTCTTAGGACGATGATGAAATCTGTCAATTCACCTCCAGCCTGTACACCACGATGTTCAGACTACCGTATATATAAATGTGCAATTACAATTCAAAAAAAAGCCATCAAAAGATCTGATACACAAATGGTTCTGCCTAATTACATGGGACACACCAGGTGGGAAGGGGAAACACTCTGATAAATCGATTGTCACCAGTGGCATTTTTGCAGATGGGAGCAAACTAAGGAGGTCAATAACTATGCAAGCATAATTTACCCTAGAACTGCAGAGTAATATCAATGTTGTGTTCTTTCGGTACAGGTTACCCAAACTTGTATAAGCCCCCACAGCCAATCAGTTTTCAGTATCGTGTTTCTGTTCAACAACTTGAACACGCACACAGCCCAAGCAAGACTTTTTGTTAGTGTAGACGGATTCGGAAGGATTCCTTTGTCTTAAGGCAAGAACAAAGAACAAAGGAACAATGAGAGTTTTATTTTACTTGTTAACATCAAAATGCAAAATGCCAAGTGAATAAGTATTACTCACATCTCTCTTATATATGTGGCATACACATATATAACAATATGGCAACCAATGGATAAGTATCAACATCTTTCGTTTCATACCAAACAAAAAAAAAAGTCAACCGCCAATATGCACGAAATCACGCGCATATAAAAAACCAGCAGCCCCAATCGGGCTTCCCAACCCGTACTGGGGTCGTAGCTTCCAGGCCCGAGATACCATGCTCAAGTGCAAACTATTCCAAGTGTTATCATATATGACCTTGATGGTCTAACCCCGTTAAGGAACTTAATATTTTAAGATGACACTTAGAATTCCGCCTTTAATACAAGATAAACATCATTATATTTATCATAAGTCATAACCATATCCATTAAACCCATGAACTCGATAAATCCGATTATATGAGCGTACACTCCGTACTCCCCAACTCACATTATATCGATTCCGAGCTCAAGCCGATTATGACATGAAAACCCGAATACACTTAAATGTCTTTGTGATCAAAATCACTAACATATCTCATAGTAAATAAAAATAAGTAAAATACTTCGGCCATCTCTTATGTTACTCTGACTTTTATATGACCTTGTGTGATACTCGCGAATAGGTAGGACACTTCGTATACAATTTTTTTTAATCAAGTACGACACTTGGATATGTACCCGTGTCGAATGCTGCTAACCGAGTATGAGTAACCTAGGTTATCTCTTGATGGTCTCATATGATCGTAATACAGGAACAACAACAAATCCCTTGTAGCAAACTATCTGAGGTTGGCTACGTGAATCGTCGTGCATATCATATAAAATTAATATTTTCTTAATTTTTGTGGAAGATTGATTTATGTCATAGTTAAAAACGTTGATTATCCCTAGAGATATCATCTTTCACATGGATTTTTTTGTTGAATAAACTTTCAAGTAAGGTTGAACAGAGGGATCAAAAGAAGAAACTTGCCTGAGCTCCCCAACCAACACCAAATGATGACAGAGCTGATGGAGGAGACCATGAACCATCTTCTCGACGGGCAACCACAAGTCCCGTGCCAATGCTGTAGCTGATGCCAACTCCAACTTTCATAGCCGTAAGTATTGCAAGGCCTTTAGCTTGCTTTAAGATTCTATTTGGAATCCTCTTCTCTACTTTCAGAGCACCAACCTAAGGAGCAGAGCCATGAAAGCGTCAACCATTACCCAATATACGGAAACAAGTCACTGTGATTATAAAAAGAATCACCCTGAACAATGAACTTAATTTGCGAGTTCATCGCTCTCTCTCCTCTATTCTCTCACATATATTGCCCAATCGATAAACTAATCTATCTTTACCTAAACCACATTACTTTTTCTGCATATTCAAACAACAAATCAACTTAACATTACAAACAGGACAGGACTAAAAACAAATATGCTCAATGATCACGCAACTTCTTAATCATAATGTTCATGAATATACTCCGAACATCAAATACCAAAAAGACCATTAACATTTTACCAATTCGTTGAGAGCACAAGGGTAAAAACAAAAGGTTTGAGATTAAAAATGATCTCAAATGACCATTAACATTATTACCTTACTATGGTATGATCGAATTGTGTTTGCTGCCTTGTAAATCTCATATTCCATGGAGTCAGCCCATGGAAAATTTAACCATGATCTCAAAGTACTAAGATCAGTGACGTCATAGGTAGGTAATTGAGCAGCACGGCTTACTTGATCCATTAAATGAGGCTTAACTGATTCAAGCCGCACACAACATACATCACAAACACGCTTTGGATCTGCACAAAGAAATCTAGACGGTAACAAGCTTCTTCCTGTGGTGCAATCACCACAAAAGACACCTCCACAGAACCGGCAATGATGACGTGAGCATACGATTGGATGAAACCTCACTCCACACAGCATACAAGCAGAAGCAGAACTGTCAGGTAACCATTTAGGCGGTGGTGTTTCTAGGAGTTCTTTTACCGTAGTAAGATTAGTCTCTGTAAGAGTCAGAGCTATTTCTTTCCACGCTTGCTCAAGTAGATGGCTGGATATGGATGAAGATGAACCATTGAAGCTTTGAGACTCATCTGGCACTAAAGTGCCTACTTTTCCACGGCCTGCAAGTAACAATTCAACAACCACATCCCACATAGTCAACTCTTTCTCTTGACCAAACCAATTATCAGTCTCCTTATAGTAACCTCCATTTGACGGACAGCCACGGGTCCATTCATCACGCTCACTTACGGACAAAGGGGGAACTGAAACAGGTATCCAAAATCCTGTTTCTTCAGCAAGCGGTGCATCATAGCTGAAATACTTGACCTTTTCTATGTTGCCTGAGACCGAGGGTCCCAAGCAACTATCAGTTGAAGAGCACACTTTGCTTGCATTGTTTTCGCAGGCAACAAGTTCCATTGACAATTTGTTCATAATAGGTGTATACGAAGTATCACTATTGTTAACATGCTGAGCAGAAACTTCCTCTTTCTGTTTGAACAATCTAAAAGAGCTTTAGAGTACAGAATTCACATTGGATCAGTTACATAATAAGACAACCCAAAATTTGAAGAAGCCGACCAACAGTAAAAGATGCAAATGACAGATCAAGTAATATTTACTAATAGTGTTGACTTTCCTCTTTAACAAAGAGCTAATCTTACGATGTTCAAAAACCATATAGTAGCCAAGGCTTTAATCATTACATTCATAGTAAAAGTGCTCCAAACTTCCAAAGTTAAATTCTACAGTCAGATGTCCACCAACAGTTACTACTAAAACCAACTCCAACTAGAATTATGGTTCTTATCAAAGACCATAAAGCAAACAACAAGTGTAGCTGAAAGCCTGAAACTAGCATGGAGGGTTCAGTGGATTAAAGACAGGCGCAAATGCGTAATCATTGTAAGAATAAAGTCATGTTCTTTTCATAAAGCTATGGACTTGCTTGGGCACGGCCGTATGAGGATAACAAAATAGAGAAATATTGTTAGAAGTAATTTCAAAACTGATTCCAGCTCCTTTCATATCCAAAAGAGAAATGATTGCCGATTCTTTTGGTTCCGGGTATTAAGAAAAAAAAATCAAATCGCTGTCGCTTATGACAATATATATAACACTTCTGTGAGAAGCTCATTTTAAAAACATGAGGCATACCAACGCAATGAGTGCCAGCGGAGACAAGGCTAAGGGAAGAAGCCAATGCACACCATTTTACAAACAAAAATGTAAAAATGTATTTTCAAAACAAAATATCGTCTACCAATACCCCTTTTGGATTTTAAAGACGGCTGCCATCCATGAGTTGATAATGGGGCAAAGGGAAGGGAAGAAGGACAGAAGGACAGACTTAGAACCCAAAAAAAAAACATAATTTGCATAGCAGTGCACATTACTTTCTCCATCCCAATCATTTGTTTACCTTTGATTAAAATACCTCTCACAAATAATAACAAAAAAAGGTAAACAAATGATTGGGAGAAAGGGAATACTTGTTGCACCTCGTGCCCAAGGCGCACCTAAGGCACCCAATCAGGCATTTTGGCTAGTACAACACCGAGCCTTGACCATAAACACGACTAAGGCGCGCTTTTAAACTAAGATGTATAGCAGCAATTCACTTTTGCATATTACATAAGGGATCAAATCCTAATTGCTTAGCTCTAAATCCTAGCAATTGAGATACTGCAACTAAAGTAACTGCAATCTTGTGTGTTAGGGCCTAAAGGGTAACTTCTAAATACTAAAACAATCTTTGTGTAAAACCGTCTTACACGAGAATAACTGTACATCATATTATTCAATAATCACATACAAAAGTTTGGGTCTTGGCAAACAGTTACATCAGGAAACATATAACATCAATTGAAAACTAGCAAAATTACCCATGATCATAAAATTAAACTTATAGGGTTAAAGCAATAATAAATACATGTATGATTTCAAATTAAATTGGGGAATTTAACAAAATTAAAGAACAAGTATGCACCTTGATCAAATGGGCAGTTAAGTTTTGAAATTGGGTATCTGGGTAATCTTTGTTGCAATTCATAAATGGTCTTGTAATCTTGTATGATGATGATTTGATTATATCTTTGAAAGTAATTATTGAGAGAAATTAACAATTTTTAGGGTATTTTTCTTAGAAAATGATATGATTATTATGTAAGAAGAACAAATCATACAAGTTATAGCTTTCTAAATTGAATTGAGGATTCTTCTTGTTGTTGCTTATGGTTTGGGTTAAGGGGTTAAAGTGAAGAACTGAAGAAGCTAATGAGAATGAGATGGTCACGGGTCGAATTGGGTCGATTTGGAAAGGTCTGGGGGATTATCTCACTTGACTCTAACCAAGCCTCGGTTCGAGGTTGAATAACCTTAGGGGATGAACCCTCCCCGAGAACTGGCTTGTGGCTGGTCGCGATCGAGCCTAGCCTCACGAATGAACTGAATTTTTATTTTTTTCTCTTTGCTTTTGGCAGGTCAGGTGGCTCATGTTAGGAAAGGCTAACGACCCGGCTCACACGAATTTGAAAAAATTGAGCTCGTGAGCAATTGTCTCATCTCATGCAACAATTGTTATGTCATATAAAGATATAATCATAGTAAATATTTTTATAAAATAAGACCAAAATATAATATTTTCACACTCGTTCGAGTCGCTCGTGAGCTTTTCGAGCCGAACCAACATTAGCTTAGCTTGACTCGTTAAGTTATTAACCCGGACCCGAGCTCGAGCCAAGCTCACACATGCCGAGCTTTGACCGAGCCGAGTTTGGGCTGCTCGCGAGCAATTATCTCATCTAATTATCACTCATAGTCCGGTAGAAGATGCAACTTCCTTTATATATTAAAAAGAAAAAAAAAAAAAAACAAAGAAAAACACAAAAACGTGCTTTCTCGACATCTTGCTCTTGTTTTCTCATTCTTTCTCCTCTCATTCTTGTTCTTTACACTCCTGCCATTTGAGAACAAAATCCCACCTCAAAATTCAAATAAATCCCCTCAAAAAAACCAACAAATTTACTCAAACTTCAATGGCAACAACAACTAATCCACCCCATCATTCAAATTCCACAACTTTACTCACAATAATCCTAATTTTACTCCTTTTAAACTATTACCCAACAATTTCCATAGCTAAATCACAAAGAACTTTACTTGTTTCTTCAAATCTAAGGCAAAAATCCAATACCCAAATCAAAAACAATAAGAATGCAAATCAGATCCAAAGTTGTACTGAAGTAATCAATAAATCTGTTTGTAATTCAAATCCTAATTGTAGATGGTGCCAGAGTAATGTTCTTGATGATATGTGTACTACCAAGATAGAAGCTTGGCGCCTTCCTTCTCAGATTTTCAGCTGTGATTACTGATACATATATATACTCCCTCCGTTCCGTTCATTTGTTTACCTTTGATTAAAATGTGCCTCACAAAGTAATGAGAAGATGGAAGTAGCATTTTTTTGTTGTTTTTATTTAGAGATGTTGTGTTTGTAGTCATTCTGGGTTATTCCGAAACAGTCTCTTTGTGTTGTTAATGCAGGAGTAAAGATGTGTACATCCGACCCCCTACCCTGCAATTTGGTTTAGAGTATTGGGTTTTTTTTTCTAGATGAGTAGATGTACAACTGTTAGATTATTTAGTGCTGAAATTATGTATGAGATGTTTAATGATTGGATTATTGGATTTTTAGTGCTGAAGTTAGAGTGTTTGGAGTTTGTTTGTATTGAGGATTGATAATTGAGAGATTGTTGTATTTTGATTGATTGTTCAATGTAAAGAGATGAATTTCTTCTTCTTCCGTTTCATTTGGTTCTTTACGTTCAGTATTAAATTCCCGTCACAAGAGAAAAGGATACATTTGTAAAGATGGTCGTTCTGGTTGATTTCGAAGTGAATTATTATGAGTAATACTTTCAATGACCTTAGGATATCGCAATCACTATGAACCGAGTAGGCTGCAACCCGCCTGCATGAATCGTCTATCAATTAAGGCTTAAGGAAAACAATATTATTACTCAGATTGTCACTGTTAACGATTGTTATAAGCTACAAGGTGATCCCAGTGAATCCATATTTGAGTGATTGGTGATTTTAAAGAACAATTGCTATGAATTATGGCTTCCTAAGTACAATGATCAATGGACTACTCTCAATAGCATTTTAAGACGTTCTCAAGAGCTAATTTATTTTGACAAACTCGCCGCTCTTAATGATTATAGAGCTTGATGAAAGTCTTATTGTTGACAAAACCTAAGAAATCGGAACCATCTTGTGGTTGCTCCACCATTTTAATTTGGTACCACTTATATGATCAATAGAAATAACAGTTGAAATTGCAGACAAGGAAATGAGGAATTGCTGTGGTTTGATACTGTTACCCCGATTTGATCACCAGTTGCGCTTGTGACGCCCTAGGAGGCTAAGAGTTTGCGCATTTGCTCATTTAACTAAATAAAGCGCCATAAATGTCTTCGATTTTGAAATGCAATTACACACTCACTCGTGACAAAGAGCGAAAACAAAACAAGAACAAGGAGAATACAAAGTGAAGGGCCACAATGATTTTCATTCAAATGAACAAAAAAAGAGAACATTTGTTACAGAAAAACAAAGAGAATAAACAAAAAGGAAATAAAGAAAAAGGAGTAAATGGACTGAATAATTTTAAAGCAATGACCAGAATAGATTGACTCGTTTTGCTTAAGACGGATACTCTCGTCTTAAACAAGAATTCGTGAATAGAAGAGAAGAAGGCATCAAGATACAATTACATAAACTGAAAAAATGAAATGCATACTCAAATAAATAAATTCAAATAAACATAAAACATCTTCATTCTTCAATGAAATTTCATACAATATAAAATCTTCTCTTACAATTTCTAATCCATTTTGATTGAAGTTGAACAAATATGTTCAATGAACTCAATTCCAAATCAACCAAATGTAAGACACCTTAAACA
>JAOWBH010148820.1:0-12400 GCA_028566215.1 Silene coronaria | reverse complement strand
CAACATGATAAATCTTCTTAAGACCACATCTTTGCTCAAAACGCAGAAATAATGCCAAATAAATTCAAAATTAAAAGAATAAGATGAGAAAGGGAACTCTAAAAAAGCACAAGATTATCAAGTTTGATGACTTACGACAAAGATTTATCAACTATTCCTTCTGATTTGTTGATTTTCCAATTTAATTCAAGTATGAAATGACAATGGAGGATGAAAAAATGGTTAAAGGGGGAGAATAAGAGAAGATGATAATGGGTAGTTGCAATGTAAATATAAATTAAGTAATAGGGGATTAGGAGGAAATTAATAAAATATAAGTGCACTAATTAGATAGTTTACTTATCAAAAGATTCCGTCTAACATTGCTTATCAACACTGATAAGGTGTAAAATCGGAATAAATGATATGTAGTTGGGATTATTTTGGGAAGATGGCAAGTTGGGATTAAAATTGGAAGACATTGTAAAGTTGGGATTATTGTGGGCAATTTTTCCATTAAGTTTAGGATAGAGGGTAAATAATTGGAAGAGTAAAACATGGGGGGACCCACCGAAAGTTTATTCACAAACCTTTCGACCAATATGGAGATTTTCTTTTTAATTTCTATTATCTAACTATTATCCAAATTGCATGAAACAGGAATCATGGGAGAATTTTGACGATAATTAATGTTTTAATTAAGTTGTAATTTAAGTTTCGTATTAGCTTTTATCCAAGTTGTATTTTAAATTCTGTTAACTATGTTAATTGTATTTTAAATTATGTTAACTATGTATTAATTAAATTGTATTTTAAAATTAGGTCGCGTAACCTATGTAATGTATTCCATTAACTATATTTTAATTAAGTTGTATTTTAAATTTCGTCTTTTTTCATTACAACATTAATCGATAACTTGGGTACTAAAATAAAAATAAAAATTGATAAAATTACAAAATAAAAATAAAAAATATCCATACAAAGAGAGATAATTAATTAAAAAAAACTAAAATAAATAAAAGTGATACGAAATCAGATAAACTAGTCCTCATCATCGTCATGTAGTAGAGATGCATCTATCTCCCAAAACAACGCCTCTGGACAATCTCTCTGCAAATCCTCATTGGGTTGTCGATAGACGATCCTCTATTTTCTCGATCTCCCATCTGCATTAAACAAATAAAAAATGTTACAAAATACCCGTCATCAACTAAAATATTTTTAAACAAATATAGGCAAATAAAGGCAATAAACACGGTTAAAAAAAAATTGAATGAACCATGGACGAACAACTAATTTGATCGTTTGTTCCATGGCAACAATGAAGTTCAACAATCATCCATGGCAATTGTTACTTTAACAATTAACCATGGGAGAAACTTGCATTGAACTTCAACAATCAGCCATGGCCAAACGTTGATGTTCAATGTTTCACCCATGAGGAATTGTTGAAGTTCTACAATTGGTCCATGGATGATTGTTGAACTTCAACATACATTATTTCATTGGAAATGGATCATCTCCATTTCCTCTCACAATTTCTTTAAATAATAATTTCTCATTTCACCTTTATTTTTATACGTAAATTTAGAATCGTTAGATAATGTCAAGATGCGATCCAGACCATTGATAGGTACTTGCCTCTCCGTTTCTTTCGAGTAAATGGAGAGAATTTGGACCGCATTTCATCCATGGCCAGTCAATAATCCTTGCCCAACAACGACGACACCTACAACCACCAAATCGACACAAAACCACCCCAATTCGACAACTCCACCACCCCAATTCGAAACAACAAAAGACAACGATGAAATCAACAACATACAAACTAATTAACATGAAATTAACAATAAACAACATAACTTAATTAAAACTAATTCAATATAGTCTTTTGGAATGAAAACGTCGTCGACACACCTCATCGATGCTTTAGAATCAGGTTTTCAAATAATATGTTGGGTACTTGTCGCTCAGGGAGGGAGAGCGACTTTGTCCAAACCTAGCTTCGGATTTGACGTTAACCCATTTTGAGTAAATACTTTGAGACAAGATCCATTTTATTAATTTTTTTTTAAAAAGATTTGAGTCCCTATTTTGAAAAAATAAAAAATAAAAAAAATTCAAAGAATGGGGCAACTCAACTCATTTGAGTTCAAGCATTTGATGGATTCAATATATCTAATTCTACTCGAAAATGAATCTGCACAACTTTTGACAAGCTTAAAAAATTGAAACACGGAGTATATAAAAGAAAAAACAAAGAGCTAACTCTCCTCGACTTCTTCATTTTATTTTTCTAAACTCGATTCAAATGGTTCAACCTGCATAACTAGACCCGTACCTATCCCGAAACCGAATTGAGTACTCAAACCAAATCGATTCGGCCCATATGACCGACCCAAATGTTGTTGAAAACTCACCGGTACCGCGTTACCCCTGAATAACTTGATAAAAAGTTGTAACCAACTCAAACCCAATAATCCGATCAACCCAACTGATGTCAAATTCGAAACTGGCCTAACCCAAACAGACTCAATCAAACCCAACCCAATTAACCCGGGCCAGCTAAAGCCATCCATCCTGAGGAACAGTTCCAAGACTTCCAACACCTTGAACAATACTATGATCTGTAAAATTCGGGTAACAACACACTTTCCAGTTTCCACCCCACTACACACACACACTACTACAGTTTCCAATTCCTTCCAATATTCCTCTTCCTCTCCTCTACCCCACTAATCCACTAACATACCCTACCTTTTCAACCCCATGAATGAATAATAATTCATCCTTAATTAACCCAAAAAGTACCCACTTAATAAAATACACTCTTTTTTCTACTTCATATTAGTCAAACTTCACACCTTTCCCCTCTTTTCAGGCATGTTCTTAGCTTTCCTCTTTGCTTTCTCCTTTTCGGTTTCTGGGTTTTTCTTAATTTACTTGTTGTGTTATCTGATTTGGTTGCATACTGTGTTTTGTGTAAAAAGTTTGATTCTTTATGTTTTTACTAATTTTGTGAAGAATCTGTTTTATTTATTCTTGATTTAACAGTTTGTGATTTATGGCTATAGTATATTTAGTTTTAGTGAATTTTTTGTAATCAGTTATCAGCTCTCGAGGCAATTTTCATCACGGGTCATTCGGAAAAAACCTTTTTTTAGCTTACACAAGGGTAAGGCTGTGTACACCCGACACCCCCTTACCCTGCAATTTGCGGGAGCCATTGAGGCATTGGGGCATGGGTAATATTGTTGTTGCCGTTATTGTAATCTGCTTGTCTCTCTTAAGACGACATTTTGACCCGTATCTAAGTTTAAGATGGATATGCCCGTCTTAAACAAGAATTGTGTATTGTAATTTATGTTTTATGATCAGGTTGGGACAATTTAACTGTATGATCAGGTTCAATTTAACTGTTGGTGATTTCTGATCTTAATTGTCAATAAAATATTCATTTCATGTGAAGATTGCCCTTCAATTTATCTATGCCGTATGTGATATAAAACGAACGTAGGTCGTTAGGTGAATGATGGTTTACTGAGTTCTATCAAATCCGACAGAATCACGTACTGATATATTTTGTATACTGTATTTGATTTGCACCGAAAAAAGTATGTATCATGTATGTGTGTTACGTATTTGTATCAGAGTTACCAGGAATCAGACAACCAGTCGTGAATGGCACTTAATTTCTGGAGTTCAGCTGTATAATATTGATCAGCTGGATCAAGTTTCTTGCTTGCATAGGAAAAGGCACTTGATTGTAGCATGAGCTCAAATTTGATAAAATGACCACTAAAGTCAAAAGAGATAACCTTTTGGCTTCTGCATATCACCATTATTATGAGAGAGTTGATGTTGAAATTCCTTGATTAAATTATGTGTGCTTAGTTCATATATCATAATTACTATCCACATTTTGACTTTCTATTATGTTCTCGGCTTTTTTTTATGGTTTTCCACATTTTGCACTTGTCCAGATTATGAATACTGCTGATTTTGTTATTTTTCTATTTGTCAGGTAGTCAGGTAGATTTCTGTATCAGTTTTAGCTGTCCAAACTTAAACTCATCACCACCCAAGTCACATCTCCTAGAGTTGTTGGCAATACTATGCAGTTATACCATCATCCCCTTTCTCTTGATAGCCAAAAGGTGAGACTCGCTTTAGAAGAGAATGGAATCGATTACACTTCTTATCATATCAACCCTCTCACTGGCAAGAACATGGATGCATCATTTTTTCGGATGAACCCAAGTGGAAAATTGCCTGTCTTCCAGAATGGCTCTCACATTATCTACAACACAATTGAGATAATACAGTAAGCATCCTCTTTCTGAAACTTGTATATTGGGTGGGGTGGAGGCTAATATTACTGATATATTGTTTGCATTCTTGCTGCACATTCAGTGGTGCTATGTCGTGAAAAGACCCAGCTAGTGGTACTTTAGGTCCGGGCATCTTAGAGACCATTTTTTCTATGAAATTTTTTCGAGTCATTCAAAACAATTCATTAAAAATATCCATTTTTGGGTAAGTTTTTGACTGCTAACACCCTCAAAAGACCGTAGGTTCAATCTATTCACTTTCTTACTTACAGAAGTTACATTCTGGATCAACTTAACAAATATACCCTTCCCACTTCCCACTTGCCATTTCCGTAATAACTGTGTCATTTAGAGTTGGATGCATCCAAATAATGGAGGGATGAGATATCTATTGCAGGTTTTGACTTTTGATACTGTCTACTGCTCAATGAGATGGCTAGATCATAGTTCAGACCAAGTTATCTTCCACTTCCATTTCGATATATGTTGGTTTGAAAATTTATCTTAGCTGGATTTCTGATAAAATAGCTTCTTCCTTCATTTGATTACAAACCACACTTCAGCTGCTCAAGATTACAGGGCTTTGCAGGTACATAGAACGGATAGCGGCTGTGTCTTCGGGTGGGGATGACGTTAAATTAAGTGGCAGAGAAGTACTTGATTGGATGCACAAGATACAAGAGTGGAACCCTAAATATTTCACACTCTCTCATGTACCAGAGAAACACCGGCTCTATGTTTCGAAATTTATAAGACGCATTGTGATTGCTAGGATGGCAGAATTTCCGGATCTTGCAAGTGCCTACCACCTTAGGCTCAGAGAGCAATATGATATGGAAGAGAAATTGAAAGATCCTGCTATAATCAAAAGAAGTGAGGAACATTTGGTCAGGCTTCTTGATGATGTTGAATTACAACTCGATCAGACTCCTTATTTGGTAGGAGATGAATTTACCATGGCAGATGTTATGCTGATCCCGGTACTAGCGCGGTTAGTGCTCCTAAAACTGGAAAATGAATACATTAATAACAGGCCAAGTATTGCAGAGTATTGGAATATGGTGCAAAAGAGGCCTAGCTATAGAAAGGTGGTTGGGAAGCATTTTAAAGGTTGGAGGCGGCAAAAGACATTGATGAAATCCTGGTGTTTCATTCATGTGAGGAGCTTGCTGAGGAAATATTAATTTAAGGGAGGACCTTCAAGTTGAAAATTAAGGACCAGTGACATTTTCATGATTGTAATTAAGAAGTGAAATGTCATGGACTACCCGAATGTTGTACATGAGTTTTTCTGTTTATTTTTGCATTTTCCAAATTTTAAAGGTGCAGCCTTTGAAATGTGTGTAATATTGTTTATGCAAGTCATTTTTGCATCACTTGTTTGAGTCACGGAAATAAATTTCAATTTTATTCTGGTAGCTGCTTCCTGTTTCTGTTTGCCCTCATCCAGATGACATGTTGCATATATCGACTGGATTTAAGTCAAACCCAGAAACAATGGATGGTGGGAAGCAGAAACCTAGCCTGTGAAGCAGCCATTGTACTTAGTTTACACCTTACATATATTCCTTTGGCATACTTATGTTCTTTCCATCACTCTTGTAAATTTATGGCTGCTTCATATAATCATATTTGAAATTGGAATCAGTGGGGTGCAGATACCCCTTTCATGAGAAATTTTTCTTCTGGAATGCTTGTGGCTGTTTTTCTTTGGTTCAGAGAGAAAGCAGATCAGTGTAGGGATCCTGCGCAGGTAAATGTTACTATCTTGATCCATTTATATTGTCCCCATTTGATTGATTTTTAAACAACGTGACTTTGACCGAGATTTTCTCCCAATATCAAGGCTACAATTTTTAAAAAATGATGTGAAAATTATTGTGATAAATCAAACATCAGCAATTTTACATTGTATCTTTACATATATTTGGAGTTCTGTGGAGTAAAGTCAATTGTGGACTATAAATATGGGATGAAGGTAGTGCTTTATCGGCGGTATACAAATTACAGATGACATAGATGGGTACTCCATGAGTCATCACTCATGACTCTCCATGTCAAAACAGTCATTTCTGAAACTGTAACTGATATTTGCAGGGGGAAAAAATTTGCTTTAAGGGCCGAGCTGTTAAGTCAAGAAAACAGTTGGATCATTGGAGTAGAAAGATCTCTTAGCTGGGGTATTGCTAACGAGTCATCAATCTGGCACTTTGGATTCTCGATGACATGGATAGCAATACACAAGAGCTCTTCAAACATGAAGTACAACTCTGGGGAGACACAGGTTCTGCTCTTGCATCACCGCCTTTTTTTTTAAGTATTTTTTCATTTATTTCATCATCGACTTCATAATGCATTCTCAAATTCTTCCGGACATACTACTTGGAATTAGTTGATTTCAAAAGCTATTGACTTGTTTTGCTTGGAGTGCTTGCTTTTAGCTTGTGTGGTTATTTACCTTGTCTCTACTGCATATCATATCACAGCTAGGAGGATCGTGTTTACTTTTGAAATAAATCTTTTATTCTTAACACTACACAATAGATTTACTATATGTATATTTCCTGCAATTAGAAGAATTTCACATTAATTTCACATTATTATGTGCACGCGTCATCTTTCCAAAACATAAGTTAGCCTTAAAAGCCCAAATCTCTTGTGGAAATTGTCGATTAGCCAATACATCAGACTTACATTTAGACATCAACTGTTTACCTGTAATATAATCTAAAACGCAAGCTGCCAATTTTTATATTGAGGAGGAAAAAATTCTTCTTAAATATGTGTCCACTCCATATAGCCGTCCCCTTATTATTTGGTATTTTGGTTTAGGAGACTGCTGAAATGGTCATCACCTCATTGACGAGTACGAGGGTTAATATGATCATAATTGAGCTTACATGTAGGTGCAATGGTGCATAGTATTAAGTCTCAGATTTCATCACAATCGCTGTGTTGGTTGTTGCAGCCTAATGTTGTTTTTTGGATACTATCGCCTCAATATGCGGTAAAATGCGGTCACTGTAACCTTCAGAACCTTGAAATATGGAGTGCTCGTAGATAAGTTTGAGGAACCGTAAAACCTTAATTGTCTCTTGTAAGGATCATGTCTAGTACTCTAGTTTAGCATTGGCAACAAGACCAACGGTCTGAAAGGCATTAGATAATGTTATTCTAGTGGTGGCAGTGATGGCACTGTCATCCTCCTTGTCACCTTTTCATGGAGATCTTAGATGTGTGTTACACCTATTATTTTGTTTACTTGATTTCCATAAACCGTCTACCTAATTGTGATATGCAGTTGCATATGGCTTACACCCTTATATAAATTGTGATTGTGGAAGTCGGTAGGATGTTTGTATAACAAACAGTATTTTGCTACCTCATTTGGGTGCTCTTCGATCTTCTGTCCTGTTCTGGACATATTTAGAATCTTATGTCAGTTATATGGACTATTAGATATTTAGATGTTTCCACGGATGAGGGAATGTGAGATTATCATGTGAAAGACTAAGAAAATTTTGGCGTAACTGAATTACAATTGCTGCTCGTAGGTATTTGCAAACACCTTATATGTATGTGGAGACAACATAGGATAATGATTCTTTAATCTTTAGTATACCAAAAAAAAGGTGGTTATGCTTAATTACGTAAGTAATTGCCAGTAATTTATATATTCTGGCTCACAGAACTTGTGGAAATCTGACAAGTCATGCTAAACTACTATTGCAGCAAGTATGCAAAGTACAGTTTAGTAATCGTTTCATATGCTTCGTATAAGGATACTCAAATCTCATTTAATCAAAAAGGCGTAAGCTGATGGAATGCTTCAAACTTTTCAATTAAAGCTGCATCTATCCCTTTCCAATATTTGATCTTATTGAAAAAAAAAATTCTGCTGTCTGAAATCTCTCATTTGCTCAATGTGGCTGCCTTGTATATCAGCTCAAAAGCAGTATCTATGCAACATACTAGCCTTTGCGAGTCTACGTAGCCCTTTTCCGTACCTATCCCAATCCTCATTGTTCCCGAATAGCTCATAACTGATACGACTAGACTCTGCAAGTCCAAAAGACCGTCATTAGTGGAATTCAAAAACTCAAGATAGAATGGAAATAGTTGCAACCCTTTTAAGTGACATATATGTCAATTATATATCGATTACATAGTTACGAAGGTGGACTTCTTAAGTGAGAATGGGATAGGTAGGTATATGAATTTATATAGACAGATTGGCTACAAATTTTTAGAAGGTAAATACACATGTGAGTTTGTGTATTGTATATTGGAAGAAATGAAGAATGTGAGAGTGTATGCACACTTATTTGTCAATTTGTTTTAGGACTTTATTGGCTGTATGTTCTGGTGGGTTTAAATAGGATCACAGAACAACTGTAGAAGTGGAATGAAAAGGTTCATTTTTCCTTGGTAAAGGTTTAGAGGTGTGAAAGAGGATCTTGGGAAGATTGAACTGATTTACGATTTAGGGCGATTGGTAGGAGGTGCAGCTTATACGTCTCTGTTACACGTATGAATTAACTCCAGCAGGTGGACATTATGGAATTGAGATTTAAAATATTAGATGGGGAGAAAAAGTCTTTACGATGGACTCATCCAGTGAAAAGGAAGATGAACGAGTGTAAAGATGTGTTATATCTCCATAGGTATGGTTAGTTAGTTTTAACAGCAGGTCGGAATTGGATGTGTACCTTATGAACGCCAATTGGCATGAAGTACAGGCCTTTAACCAGATGCTTAGCTATAGTCATTTGCTCCACTGGACCTATCAAGCTTGTTATTCCCAAGCTGGATCTCTTACAAGTACCTTTGATGTACTGTGCTACTGCCTGAATAATAATCGGGTTCAGATGACCGCAATTACAGTGGAAATATATTCATAGTTCCTTAGTCATTTATATTATGTACAACATTAGTTTGAGGAAAGAGATAAAAATTACAGCAGTAGTTGCTGGCAAGTAGATAGAAGAATTTTATGGCTCTTAGTTTCGCATTATGTAGGTCAGAATTTTATAGCAGAATGTTATCATAAGGACTTGGCTAACCGCTAACCACTCAGTTATGAAATAAATCACGTCAAGGAACAAAAGAACTAATACCCCATATTTTTTGTGCTCTAAATAATGATGAAATAAAGCAAAATGACTCGACAAAGGGGGTGTAATTTTTACTTTGAGTCAGTCGTTCAGTGCAATTCTGACTCAATTTTCATTATAGGCTATTCGTAAATACACAAAACAAGGTTGTGTACATCCGACCTCTGACCCACCATTGGTAGAAGCTTTCAAGGTACAAGGGTATCTAAAAACTGGTTCTTGTTGCAGTTGTCATAGTATTTGAGATAAAATATTAGTGTACCGACTCTCAAAACTGGTGGTCATTTACTTGGAGAAGTATGATCATTCACATACCTCAGGGCCTCTAAATTTCCGCATAATCTCCAGGAATTGACCTGTCAAGTAGACCGCCGGGGAGTTTCTCTTCCTCAGAATATTTTTCTGTGCCTTAGAGACGAAATCAAGAGGATTCAGGGTTTTGTTGGTAGTTAACTTTGGCAGTTCTACGTGCAAAAATGCAAACTGATTTCCCCAAATTTTATTGTCTGCCTTGAGCATGTCTTGGATTGACATGTAACCATTTATGTTTCGAGTGTTGAGCAGCACCAGTGCGGTGGTTCTTGAGTTGTTGAATCCGGTGCCATTTGCTTGCATGTATAATCTAACCCCTAAAGAGACTATTCCTGTAATAACAGCATTTATGGTCTGGTGCAAACATGAAATTACCATAGGTCAGAATTATGTCTTCATTAGATTTGTTATGCTCAGAAATTTCGTCACGGGTCATTTAGAAACAGCCTCTTTTTGTTGCTAACACAAGTGTGAGGTTGCGTACATCCGCCCAGGGTTGCCGAATTCATAATACGCATAATTCGAATTCGCAATTCGCAATTCGCTCAAAATAGGGAATTGAATACGCAAAGTATTACAATTCACGAATTACAAAAAAACAATGAATACCCCTCACAATGAAATTTTGTTATTATCATCAAGTAAATGAAGCGTAGTAGTAATTATGAATTCACGAATTGTTTTTTTAGTAATACTTTGCGTATTCAATTCCCTATTTTGAGCGAATTGCGAATTCAAATTGCGAATTCGAATTATGCGTAGTTGCTGGCAAACATTGCATTAAAACTTATTCTAGTATTTTGATGCTACATGTGAAATGTTACCCTTTGTTTTTTGACCTGTTACCAAAGACTTAACTCTCTTCACGCTTCTTTTGTGAAGCTGGCTAGAATTACTTATTTTGGTCTATTTGTTCTAATATTTATTTTTATTCTTTCATAGTAATGGTTCTATAGGTATAACATATCCTTGTGATAGGTAAGCTAGATGGTCCAAGTTATTTTCGAACCAAGTGATGATGCGTTGTTGTGTATCGTATTGTGTTACAATTGTACACTTGTGTGTTACAAAAGTACAGTTCTCTACCTGATAATATGACAAGTGCGATAGATGGTGCTAGTTATTTATGTGTTGAGGTTATGCCTTCTAAACTTCGAGTCTGTCACTTGGTAAAAAGGGTGGTTTACCCGGTGCGCGCCATAGGTAGTGACTGCGGGTTTCCCCGTCATCCAAACAAAAATGTACTTGCTCTTATTCACGCCTAAGTTTTCATTTGACTTTTTGCGGTCTCCAAGACGTCATTTGACCCTATTTTCTCCAGTAATATATTTTATATTTTGATTTTTCATATTTATGTTAATATATTGATTTTTTTTTTTTTTTTTTTTTTTGCAAGAAAGATACATCCTACTTTTATTCGTCCACTAGGGAGAAGAAATAGGAAATATATTGATGTTAATATTTTGCCTAGTTTGACTTCAAGTAGTGTGTGGGTGATAGGCTCCCAACTCAGGAAGGCATAGTCTAATGCCACATACAAGTAACTACTACATACTGTACTCAGGGCGAGTCTAGGATTTATAATATAGTGTAGTGAATTGCTCAACTTCTACAAGTATCAATGCATTAGTTTAGGGTATTGACAAACTTAATTAATGAATAATCAAAGGGATAAATTAACGGTATAGCAGAAAGGTCAATTCTTGCATATTTTTCAACAATGGGGTTGATAAGCTGGACTCGCCTCTGACTGTACAAATTATGGAAGCAAGGGCAATATAGACTACTTACCACTTGGAGCTTTGTTTTGATTTGTTTGAGTTGATCCATGGAGAATGCTATAGTAGATATCTTGACTGGGTGACAAGTCAGATCCTTATCTCCGGACCTGATTGGTGTCTTAGCGTCTGTAATGAAAGCACTTTTCAGAACAGTCCATCCGAAATCAAAGGTTGCGCCATTGATAACATTCAAAGTTCTTGGTATGCAGCTTATGAAACCCGTAGCTTTGCTTTTATTAGCTATTTTGTTTGATTTAGTTGAAGGGAAAGTTAATGGCAAAGAAGGATTATCTGCTCTTTGCAGGCAAGATAGAAGCGCCCCCATTAGAGAGTAACCGTCTCCAAGCGCATGGTGAAGCTTGAAGATGATGTGCCCTGCTGCCTTGCTTGTTGGATACTTGAGTATATGGATTTCCCATAATGGCCTGTCTTCAGGTAATGTCTTTGTACTGAGTTTTGTTAGATACTTGTCGAAATTGTCGTCATATAACTCAACTGATAAGGATTCTTGGAAGCTGGGAACATTAACATGATCCTGCAGGTTCACTTCCACCTTTTTCCATCGTCTTTTACCCTTCTTATCATAGGCCTGCATGTTATATTTAACAAAAATAAGTCAAAATATTCATTTCAGTTTAAATGTATGCTGCATAGTTTTACCATTACAGGTTCAAAATCAGAGACGGTCTTTTGTTAATATAATGTGAGACTAACCCATTTAACTATGAACGCTAGTTCTCTAGCCGGTCATTGAGAGGGGGAAATGATATACTACTTGGAAGCTATATTACTCTAAAAATGACGTGCTAGAGTGTCGGACATGACGAGTCCTTCAACAGCGTAATATAGCAGTTAGGGTAACGTTGCATGAAAAAAAATGACG
>JAOWBH010148810.1:0-12405 GCA_028566215.1 Silene coronaria | reverse complement strand
AGGAAATGGTAGAGGGGACAAGGGTAGGACCCCCCATGTGCCTTCTCCACTTACCCTTGTTGGGTATTTTGTGAGAAGAAATTGTATCCGTCACAAGGTTGTGACGAATATCTTCCGTCACAAATGAGAATTAGTGTTTGTATATATAAAACAAATCGATAAAATTTTAAATCAGAAAGCACTGGCGGAACCAAGTCTAGGCGTATAGCAAGGGTGATCGCGCCCCCTAGACACCGAAATTCCTAGAACTCTGATCTAAGATTAAATATCGATTTTTTTCAAGTTTATCTTGTCGTCCCCAAACTATAAAGGGGTGCTCCGTTAACTTCGTAGACATAAATTTTTTAACCTCGTGAATAAAATTTCAATTTTTATTTCTAGTTTATCTTATCGTCCGCAAACTATAAAAGGGGTTACCCTAGACAGAAAATTTTTAACCTCTTGAATAAAATTTTGCTTTTTTTTTTTCTAGTTTATCTTATCGTCCGCAAACTATAAAGGGGTTATCAATCACTCCCTAGTCCCTAGACAGAAAATTTTTAACCTCTTGAATAAAATTTTGCTTTTTTTTCTAGTTTATCTTATCGTCCGCAAACTATAAAGGGGTTATCAATCACTCCTTAGTCCCTAGACAGAAAATTTTTAACCTCTTGAATAAAATTTTGAGTTTTTTTTTTCTATTTTATCTTATTGTCCGCAAACTATAAAGGGGTGTGATCAAATCACTCCCTAGACAGAAATTTTTTAATAACCTCTTAAATAAAAGTTCGATTTTTTTCTTTTCAAGTTTATCTTATCATCCGCAAACTATAAAGGGGTGTGATCAAATCACTCCCTAGGCAGAATTTTTTTTAATAACCTCTTAAATATAATTTCAATTTTTTTTTTCAAGTTTATCTTACCGTCCGCAAACTATATGAATTTATACAGGAGGATGGCCAAGTGCACCAGATGGACCATATGCATGGGGATATTGCTTTAAGAAAGAAAACACTGATGCATCTTACTGTGATAACAATGCTCAATTTCCTTGTGCTCCTGGAAAGAAGTATTATGGCCGTGGACCTATCCAACTTACACAGTCAAGTTTCCTAACTCTTCAACTTTCTCTTTTAATAATAGTATTATTACGATATCTGTTTCAGTTAATAGTTTACGTTTGTTTTACTATTTTTTATAAGGTAGAATAATCGTAAACTATTGACTTTGATACTGGAAGGCTTTCTCTATTTTGCATTTAATCTGGTTTTATTTTATGCTTTCTAGGAGTTTTTACGTATTATTCGAAAGTTTTATAAAATTAATCGTGTAAAGAGATAATTATAATTATAGTCGGTTCTATAAAAGAAAACCATTATACACATACATGCAATAACCTAATTAAGCTAGTTGATACAAATTTCATTAATAGTAGCATAATGGTAAAAGATGTGTTCTGATGCTAATGATCTTGGTTCAAATCTCGTTATTATCATTATTTAAGTCGATTGTAAGATATTATAATTAGATGTAACCACAATTGTACAACCATTGTTACCGTTTATGATAACTTGTTTTTCAATAGTGGTTATATTTAACTGTAAAATGGTTTGAAAATCACGTCTTATTGTTTCATATCAAAATAATCCGTTTAAAGCAAGACCAATTGTTTGTGATTTTATTAGCCAATATCAAAGTCTTGCACGCAACAAGAACAATTTGAAAAAGTATAAGAAAAATGAAAATAATAATAATGTAAAAACAATTGGCAGGCCAATAGAATAAATTAATTAGTCAAAAATTCAAATAGAATAAAATAATTAGTCAATAATTCAAATAGAATAAAATAATTAGTCAATAAGCTAGTAGTAAAGGGATAATGCCATTATTATTCGAAATGGATAAGCATTAAGAACTACTAATTATGGATTTATTTCCACCTAAGTGAGTAAGTAACCTACCTCTAAGGACTAATAGTTTTTGTAAGGGATATTTTTCAAATTGAACTGACCTAAAATGAAATTCAGGGTGAAATAGCGTTAAAATAATACATATTTTAATGTAAGACGGCCTTATATAAGAAATTTGGAGAATGAATTTTCTAATAACTACTTAAATATGTAAACGGTTGTTGTATTTGTATTGACAGATCCGTTTTAGACGCCTTCTATGTAAGATAGTCTTAAAAAAAATCCATTTTGAATCAAACTTAATTACAAATATAAAGGTGGTTAATGTTTTAAAATCTGAGGCTAAATGTTATATACTTTTATTCTTATAAGAGACGATCTCACGATAAATTTATGTGAGACATCTCCTATAATTATAATATGTAGTCTTTCTAAAATTTTATCTTCCTTTTTTAGCTTTCAGTTCATTTTGGGAGTAAGACTCCGATGTTCAGTGACGGATTTGGAGGGGAGGAGGTGTTCACAGGGACGCTCACCCCCGCTGGTCAAGGAAATTTCATAAGTTTTAGTTCAAAAATACGAATTTTTTCTGGGTTTACGTTATGTCATTGCTTTTTCTCCCCAGCTGAAATTTTTTCGTCCACCAAACTGTAAATCCTAGCTCCACTATTGCCGATATTGTTATCGTATTACGCTAACATGAGACGGTTTTCGAGGAGGCTTAATGTCGTAAATCTCATATCATTGGTTTTGAATGTTGATCTTTGCAGTAATGTGAATTATGGACAAGCAGGGAGAGCAATAGGAGTGGACCTACTAAACAACCCAGATTTAGTAGAAACTGATCCTGTCATTGCATTCAAAACTGCAATTTGGTTCTGGATGACTGCACAACCACCAAAACCGTCTTGCCATGACGTCATAACCGGTCGATGGACCCCATCCGGTGCAGACTCATCGGCTGGACGGGTGCCTGGATACGGTGTGATTACCAACATTATTAATGGTGGCCTAGAATGTGGCCGGGGACAAGATGGAAGAGTTGCTGATCGCATTGGATTTTACAAGCGATATTGCGACATTCTTGGGGTTGGCTATGGAAACAACCTTGATTGCTACAATCAGAGGCCATATGCCAATGCTCTTCCCATGAGCGCCATCTAACATCATCAGACTGCTCGTCTAGACGCCTACCCGCTGTTATTTAAGAAGATCATGCTGATCAAGTCCGTACTCATTTCTGCAACCTTTGTAAAAATTCATCGACTGCAATAAACATTACTTCAGCATGAAATAAGACTTCCAAGTATCTTACACGTCTCTTTTCGACAAAAGATAGTTAGAAAAGGAAATGAATTCGCTTATAATAGCTGCGTCTCTCCTGAACATCGAACTTTAGTGGTACCATAAGATCGTACCATAAGAACATAATTCGTTGAACTGCATGAAAAAGTGTTAAAAGACACATACAAGAATCTACATTATATACAAGTCAAAGCACCATAGCCAAAAATTGATGGCTGCTACACACATTTACAATCTATCAAACACCTACTGCATGTCTGCATGTACATATTATGTCAAACCTGGTCTAGCGAGTTAGTCGCGATGAACTAGTTCTTGATTAACCCTGACTAAAGTCTAATGCTGTTGAGAATCTAGGACTACCTGTTCCGCTACAAAATGTACAAAAGATCTATTTACAAGCAAGGTTAATTACAAATATAAAGGCTTCCCTTTTCGAGACATGAAGAATTCGTAGTCTGGTTGTCTATTTGTGACCATAACATGATCTTTGATGACCGATCCTCGAGCGAAAAAGTTTGCATTCTCTTCAAGTGTCCGGAGTCTTTCTTTTAGAACTGCAGAAGTCATTTGTCCTAAAGAAGACTCAGACTCCATATTAAGCGAAAACCAGAGCTCCGCCTGCAAAATTATATCAGTGCAATGAAAATGGCTGTAGATTTAGGCAAGAACAACACTTGTAAATTAGTTCAGAAAGAATATATCATCACAACAGCTAAGAACATGGACTGTCCTTTGTGACTTAAACAATGACTTCTGACGTTTCTTTTTTGAGTAAAAATATGAATAACTATTCACAAAAGATCACGTGTCCAGCATTTCAACACACAACCGAGGCCGACATAAACAGCCAAGTCAAAGTGACACAGATTGACCACAACCATATCAAAATTTCTGATCTGCCAATAGTATTCATTCATATATGAAACTTAGTTTGCTTCACTCCATTAAAATATCACTTCTTTTAGAAACAAGTAAATATGTGTTAAAGCGCTCACCTGTGCACTGTAGCTTTGGAGACCTATTACAGGTACGGCTAAGGACAACTGGCTCAAATTAGAAAAATTGTTTGTTGTGCCTCTTTGAACTAAATACCCTAGTGAATGGTATGTCAGAAATGCTGCCCGCATCTTCCCTTCTGGAATCCTGTATATGGGATACCATGCAACTGAAAACCTGAAATTCAGAAATTCAAGAAATTTTTTGATATAAAACAAAAACGAATTTGAAAAATGTAAAACATGCAAAGAGATAAACAAGAAATCGGTTTCTAACCAGGATGCAGGATGCAGATCGACCAGACTTGTGCAGTGAAGTTTTGATGGGTCACCGAATACTTGATTGTTGGAAATTCCTTCACTGGCAAGTTCCACTATTCTGTGTGTAAGAAACCCGCACTAGTCGTCAGTACAATGAAATGTTGACAAGTAAAATGTGCTATCATCATATATTAAAGAAAAGAGGGAGCATTGAAATTTTCGGTAACAAAATTTCCTGTAATGGTATCAGGACATGTAAGCATTTCAAAAGCTACACTCCCAACATCAACTAATCTTATTCAGTTGTACATTTGTAAGTCATTACAGATGCTGTCCAGCCTTGTTACGCATCCAGGTAGTTGAGGAGTACAAAGAAGAATTGAAACAAGTTAAATGGGAAAGCACAAATATCAGTAAGAATGTCACAACTATTGAGTATACCTCCACAAAAACATGGCAACAACACAACAACAACAACAACAACAACAATACCCCAATGCCTCAATGGCTCCCGCAAATTGCGGGGTAAGGGGGGGTCGGATGTACGCAGTTTTACCCTTGTGTTAGCAACACAAAGAGACTCGAATGACCCAAGATGACACTTCTTGGGCTGATTAACCTATAAGGGCTTAACTACGGATTATATATCTGTGTTTATGATATCAATAAAATCCCACACCATGAGGGCTGTATGGCAGAAGAATCAATACACATCATATTGGCTTGATAAGTAGAGGTTTTTCATCCTACCATGTTAATATTTTTCAATACGTACTGGCCCTTTGAAGATATCCCATATATCATCATTACGACTGATGTTCACTAATATGGCACATAGTTGGCCATACCGTTGAGGCCAACCCTAGTCGAATATATTACCAATACAAATGATACTAGACCGTCGGGATGGTTGACACAAACAGGTCGCTATAAACCGCATCATGATCTAGGCAAACACATCAAAGTTTGCCAATGCGATTTGCGACTAATTCCGTGATTTGATTACAGGCCATGATCAAGCACCTCAAATAACCATCAAATCGCAAAAACTTTAATAAGAGAAATCTTACTTGTTATGGAGAGGTTTTCGCCGCTGTGGTTGCTCTGATTCAAAAAATTCAAAAAGCAGCTCTGCATTGCTGAGTATCGATGGTCCGGTAGCATTGAAGGGTTTAGTTATATCATGTACATCAATGGCAGGGTTTCCACACAAAGGAGTTTGTAAACTAGCTTCTACGCCATGAGCTTCCAGGCTCTGATCCTGCCTCTTCCCAAAAGAAGATGACGAATAATTGTGACCAAATAGCTGAATCGCAGAAAGAAGAGGAACAAAATGTGCATGAAATGATTCATTATCAGTAACACATCCTTCTTGAATGTGAGAGCGGTTAACATCAACTTTCAACCCATAGTTTCCTGGCTCCTCATACCAATCTAAAACAGAGTGAAGAGATATGTTCGGTGTCTGCTCTCTACAGAGAATAAGACTACTCAGCATGTCACTGAAGCTACGATCACATGCTTTCGATACAACTGAGGAATCAATAGTTGGGGTTGCAGAAACCAGTAGTCTTTCAAACTCTGCAAGTGGATATCCCGTTGTCCGATGAACGCCTTCAGATGCCAACTGCATTCTATACGAGGAAATAAAAGCTTGTTCTACAGATTGGGAATCATCAGCATGATGTAGGAAACCGTCAGACACATGGACTGACTGAGTATAGTTCTTAACACTTTGAACGCCGGGGCACTCAACCTTGTCCGGGGCATGTTCCATTAATAAGGGTATATCATTATCGGCTAATAAATTTGAACTGATGTTCTCAACAGGTGCCTCTGGAATAGAGTTAGAAATGGCATCGCCTTCTAGTTCGATATCTTCTTTCTTCTCCATTGATGAGTTATCATTGATGTTTTCATTAGTTCCTGCAGATATGGAGGTCTCTGGTATACTGGTATTCTTTTTGCAAACAGGAATCCACTTCCTTGCACTTTGATGTTGAGTAATATCTTGGCCACGCCTAATCCGAGGGGTCATATTGGACTTAAAACATGTGCCGTCACTCCACTCGTTCATAATGTTCTGAATATGCTTCTCTTCAACAGGCTTCACTGTTGGCAACTTCATCCACGGGTGAGGCGAGTCAAAAGTGCTTGTATCTTTTGAATATACCTTTTCTTTGGACTGAACATGCTGCTTCAAAACAGAAACAAGTAGCTTAGTACTACCTCCATCATGTTTCTATTGTCCTCATTTTAATTTTAGTGTCTACCAATAACTAATTTGACTATTTTCTCTAAATATACTTATAGTTACAATGTAAAATATGTCCCAGTTGGATGTATCAAAGCAGCTACTCCCATACCATCTAATATTTTTTACTAACTAGTGGATAGTGTCAGAAAATATCAGTCAAAGATTAGATCAATTGACCACCCGTCAATTAGTGACAATAGAAGAAATGGTATGGAGGCAGCATAAAGTCGACTAGCAGCAAATAATCATAATATTAGTTGGCAAATTTCTGGTCATATAACGCTTATACTGACCTGTGGCTGAAAGGGGAGAGCGTGATTGTGACGCCTATATGATTTTGACGGGGGGCCTCGAGTTGCCTTCCAACCATTGCTTTTGCTTTTCCCAGATTTATTCTGATGTCCATTTGATTCATCCAGTTTTACGGCATGGATCATTTCAATTGGCTTCGTACTAAAAAGCGAGTCCTGGTATTCACTGCTTACCCCCTCAGCAACTCGTTGGCAAGATTCTATGCTTATATCTACACAAATTCCTCTGTTGAGCATATCATCAGCGTCCAGTGACTTAGTTGCGGCTTTCTTTTGCTTAGCTGAGAAATTAGAAGTGACTGCCAGCTCATCACATGACAATGCTGCTTGTTGGCTAGGAACACTGCTAGTTTGTGAGATGGAATCAAAGTTGGCATGATCTGGAAGAGACATGGTTTCTCTTTTGCTTTCGTTGCTCATGCCACCCTGGCACTTTTTCCAGGTCAAGCGGCTCTGGTCCTTCCTCCGCGTGTTGTTGATATTACTTCTCTTCTTCTTTGCAACAGTAACGCTGGTTGCTCTACTCTTTGGTACATGTTTGTGACTATTGTTTGAACTTACACTTCGGCAAATATCTTGGCTATTATTTCCGCTGAAGCACTGTGGTTTATGAACTTTACTTTTCGGAAGTGACCCCGCTTTACAATTAGATATTTCACTGCTAGAACATTCTAGAACTTCTTCCCTGCTTTGGCCCTTGGCACCGGACAAATTCTTCAATTCAACACAGCTATGCGATAGCCTTAGTGTTGGAGATAAATCTACCTTCACTAAATCGCCAGAACTTGGAGTTTTGGTATGCTTGTGACTCGTTGAACACTTGGAAGACGATAAATGATGTTCTTTACCTGTATCACTGAAAAATTCTTCAGGAAATACTTTATCAGCCTTCTTTTTTCCTACTTTAGCCTTACTCCTGCTTTTCTTCCGGTATAATTTTTTCCCGTTATTTGTAGAATAAAAACAATTAGCATCGTAGCTAAAACTACTGAGGACACCAGACACCTCAGCAGGAACCTGAACATGAGATTGATCACCGACAACGCAATCCAGAAATCTGGTCTGATGCTCTGAGATAAATGCTGTTTTCAAAGCCATTTCCACGGCTATTACCAAAAACTAGATTGCATCACCTACGAACTTCTGCAGGACCTTTACTGTTCTCCGAATACGAACTGAAACATTGTTAAATAAGACATTATTATTATAAAAAAAGAAAAAAGAAAAAAGAAAAAAAAAACTCGTTTCATAGTACGGATTAATGGATTATCAATTAATAACATTTTACAAAGTAACTACTCCCTCCATTCAATACAATATGTCAATGCCCCATATACTGATACTGTTTGATATGTCGCTATGAGTACAATAAGAGTGATAAGCAATTAAAGTAAAAGGTATTAACGTTAAAATATGTGTATTCACTAGTGTGCAAGAGCAAATTGAGTAACTGGAGTTGAATGGAGGGATTATTATTTATTGTGCAAAATTATTTCGGAAAGTTAACATCATTTAAGCAAACAGGGACAATATAAACAGGAAGACGGATTTCTTAATCTTTACGATAAGGAGTTTGGACCTTAACAACCAATCCTCATCAAAAATATGCACTCAGAACTTATGTAGCTCGTTGCAGATAAATAACCATCGGGCTGAAATCTCCTAACCAAGCTTCGTTCGAGTGTCATCGAATTAACTATTACATGTACACAGTACACTTAGGCGGTCATGCGGTCATCTAGGTAAACGATAATTGTTAGGGGTGATAGATGAAAATTACAAATCAAATTAGGAGGTAGCGCCGTAGCGGTGATGGTGAATGAAGGAACGGAGTGAAGACAGACTAATTATCTCCTCCTCCTTAGCTTAAGGAGGAAATATTAACCCACCTCCCCCTGTAGCGACATACTGCAACTGACTCTTTGAAATTGCCCCGTTTTTCAAAATTTGTGAGGGGGATTTTGAATAAATGATACAATTTTCAAAGAATTGGAGGAATTATTAATGTATTACCCTAAAATCGAAAGAAATAATTCCCCCGTCAAGCCAGCACCTCTTAGGCCCTTCATCCTCTCTATATCATCTGTTATCTTCCCTTCACAATCCTCGTTTTTCTCTTCTCCTATGTTTTAACCTCCATTACCCCATAACAATTACCCATAATCCAAACGAACCCGTAATTTCTTCTATGTTTCAACATCCATCACCCTGTAACAACTATCCATAATCCATAATCCACGCAAACCCGTAATTTCTCCTATGTTTTAACCTCCACCCCGTAACACTAACAACTATCCATAATCCAAGCGAACCCGTAATTTCTCCTATGTCTTAACATCCAATACCCTTTAACAACTACCCATAATCCAAACGAACCCGTAATTTCTCCTATGTTCTAACAACAATTACCCTGTAACAACAAACCATAATCCAAGCGAGCCCATAATTTCTCCAATGTTTTAACATCCAATACCCTGTAACAACTACCCATAATCCAAACGAACCCGTAATTTCTCCTATGTTTTGACATCAATTACCCTGTAACAACAAACCATAATCGAAGCGAGCCCGTAATTTCTCCTATGTTTTAACATCCAATACCCTGTAACAATTACCCATAATTCAAACAAACCCGTACTTTGTCCTATGTTTCGCCATCCATTGCCCTGTAACAACTACCCATAATCCAAACCAACCATAATTTCTCCTATGTTTTAACCTCCATTACCGCGTAACAATTACCCATAATCCAAGCGAACCCATAATTTCTCCTATGTTTTAACGCCCATTACACTGTAACAGTTACCCATAATCCAAGCGAATCCGTAATTTCTCCTATGTTTTAACGTCCATTACCCCGTAACAATTACCCATAATCCAAGCGAACCCATAATTTCTCCTATGTTTTAACCTCCATTACCCCGTATCAATTACCCACAATCGAAGCGAGCCCGTAATTTAACAATTCAAAAAGCAATCATTATAATGCAACAAATGAAATAAAAAATGAGAAGACATAACATAACACTCAATCATGTGAAAACAAAGTGAAAGAAACAATCAAAACCCTTGATCAATAATAACTAAAAATACCCAAGTTTGCATACCACAATTAATTACTAACCCAATTTTGAAACAATCAAAACCCTAAATTAATAACCCATAACAATTCAATCAATAAAAAAATGATCAAATGCATACAATAAACAAGAAAAATACTTTAATTAGAATCACATATTAAACTTAAGATTCTAATTAAAGATACCAAATTGTGAAAATGTGATGCAAAATAATACCTGTGATTAATATAAGTTGGAGATGTTCAACAATTGATGATGGAAATGTTCTTCAATTAAAAAAAAAAAATGAAGGAAAAAAATTGGGAAATTGGGAATTTTGAATTATTTAATTATGTTGGTGAGACGGATTTGTTGCAGATTGATCGAAAATTTAGGAATTGGAGACAAAATCCACGGTTTTTAAGATAATCTCGCTATTTTTTCACATTCCGGATTTTTTGTGATTTTTTCGGGATAATATAGACTTGGTTGTCACACCTCACCAGTCAGCAGTCACACCTCACTAGTCGGTAGTCGCTACTAGGGCTGTCTAAAAGTGCGGGGCCAGCCCGACCCAACCCAGCCCGGCGCGACCTGGCCTGCCTCAGGGTTACAGTTGACCCAGCCCGGGCTGACCCGTGTTCGGGTCCTATTTCCCACAACCCGGCCCGTCTTGACCCGGATCCGTCCCAAACCCGCCCGCCCCTCAGGGCCACCTTTGGCACAGCCGACCCGTACCTAACCCGGCCCGCCCCGCCCCTACACTGGCCGTGCCCGGGTCCCCCGACTCGGCCCACCCCTAACTCGGCCCGGACTACGAATCTAGAGGTGGTAATCGGAGCAGTCGGATTAAATTTGATCGGGTCAAGTCGGGTTGGTTTAGGTTAAATCGGGTTCTCGTCATCTCAGGTAAGCATACACTTTTAGGCTTAGTTGTGTGGTCGTCGGGTCGGGTTATTTTATCGCATCACTTCAATTTTTGGCCGTCAAGTTTAGTCGTAACTATTATTTGGTTTAGTTAATTCATTATTAACTCTAAACATATCATATTAAACATTAATTCACTATCATTTTGAATATTATTATGTTTAATCATTGCAGGGTCGCCGATTTAATCGAGTTAATATCGGGTCGGTTCATATCAAAACGGGTCGGGTTCGAGTCACTGATCATCGTTTGTATCGGGTCAAATTCGGCTTCAGATTGCAATTTTATCGGGTCTAGAGATCGGGTTTTCTCGAGTTTGTGTCAGCTATGACTTACTAGCTCCAGTCATGAGTGAACTACTCGGTCAAATTTCATATGCATGAAAAAGTACTCCTTTACGAACTACGAATCTAGAGTGTACAGTTTGCTGAAATTATATGTTTCTGAGATATTATTAATTTTTTAATAGTCTCAATGTGATCTACAAGGTAAATAACACTATTTTTTTTATTACAAAAAGAAAACTTTTTGAATTAGTGTTATTTAACTTGGAAATCATCAATGTCCAATGACACTAATTTGGTGGTTGATGTAATTATGATGAGCTTCTTTTTATTTAGTGTTGTTATTTATGGCACTTTTAACTTAATATTGGACTATGCCATGAGTAATGACTGTATTAAGAATTTGCAAATGGACTCATTTTGATTTGTAAAGAAAAGAATTTGTATGTTTCAGTAACAAACAATTTTGTGAGGATGAACAATGCAGTCGACCAACTGATTTAGAGGTTGTCAAAGAGGTGATTGAAGGTGCTAAGCATGTTCTTTTGGACTTAAAATCATTTTTTTTTTAAAATTCAGTTCAGCTCCTATAAATTAAGTTAAGTTCAGTTAAGCTTTTATAAATTCAGTTTTGCTCCTATAAATTTAGTCCAACACTTATAAGTTTAGTTTAGTTCAATTCAGCTTCCAAAAGTCCAAAAGAACAACGCCTAGGTCTTCGGTCTCCACTAGTTTAGAAGAGTTAAAAGTACCTCTAAATAACAATAGAGATAGTTGATAAGTTAGAGAGGGCTAGCAGAGGAAATATCACCCCCCGACAGATGAGTTTTTTGAAATTTTTTTGATTAATTATATTTTGAAACTTTTTCAAATATACTTTGTATCATTACCCGTTCGTCCCCTACGTTTAAATCTTGATTCTGTCACTAAATGGAGATTAGGATAATAATAGATTTGAAATTAACACGAATCCTAACTTAATCACAAGTTTTATGTTTTTTTATCAACTTAGATCTTACAATAAAATCCTCTTAGTGAAGGGATATATCCGTATATATCTCGAAATTACAGGATTATAACGTATAAATAATATGTGATTATTGTCATAAAGCGA
>JAOWBH010148799.1:0-12405 GCA_028566215.1 Silene coronaria | reverse complement strand
AAGAGTAATAATAGTAATAATAATAATAATAATAATAATAATAATAATAATAACAAAACAAAAGAATAAAAAAATTACCATAAATATAGCTAACTACATGTAGTTAGGAAGTTAACTACATATGTGTAATTACTAATCTAACCTTTACTAACCCTTAATTAACTACAATTGATTAACTTTAGTTTGCCACATGGCATAATGTCATTGACCGTGTATGAGAATTCGCATACACCTATGCATAGCACCTTCCCACAATAATAATAATTTACATCTCTCATTAAATAGAAAGAAAAACTCATCTTATTATTAGTCTAGTTTTAATGTTTTATTTAGGAATTAATTAGTTAATTATATTATTCCAAGTTTCCCTCTTTTGTAATCGAATTTTCTCATCTCCTTTAATTCAAGCATTCTCTACTTGTTGGTATAATTTCTTACTGTGTAGGTCTCCTGAGAGACGGCTTCTCAGTAAGTTTATTGAGAGACTATTGTACAATCTTAAGAAAAAATAGCACTAAATTTAATAAAATAGGTACAAATGATGATTAAAAATAAAATAGGTTCTTCTATTATATAAATAAGTACGAAATCATTATGGTACAATCAATAATAATAGGGTCACGAAAAATAAATAAATGGGTATGAAATGTTGGTCTCTCAATAACTTAGGATAACTTAATGAGAGACCATCTCTCCTAAGTTTTAGTGTTTCTTAGTCTCTCTTTATGTTCTTTATTTTATCATTTATTGTTTTTATAGATCTAGTATTTAATGTCATCAAAGTTTCAATCTTTTTTAATTAAATCATGTTTATTTTCATGTTAATGTTAGTTGGTAGATTAATTATTGTTAATTTAATTATGTTAGAGTAGTTTAATAGTTAGGGGATGGGAGTTAGTGTAGAATTGTTAAAGTCTTGAATTGGGTAATTGTTTTATTTAGCATTTCCTTGTTTTAAAGGTTGTTTGGTTAGATTATTGTTGGTTATTAGTCTTGTGACACTAATGATAGTTAGTGTACTTAATTAAGCCGGCGAGAAATCCGGAGTTTGATTAGTTTAATTACTTGACTATGATTGTTAAGTTGATTTCATGAGAATGAGTTAATGTATTAATCGGGAATTTGATTGGTAGTTTGAAAAGATTGCTAATTAGAGACCTTAATCGATAATAATCACCTTACTTAATGTGCTAATTGCTATTTTGAAAGAATGCTAATTAATGTTATGTTTTCCTTATCCTAGACCGAGACTTGACTACATGACACCTCCACTACCCCTAACTTCCTTAATTAGTTGTCACTTCTATTCTAATTACTTATATGTTCTTTAGTTGTTTAGTTCTATTTCCATTATTTTAATTAATTTTAGAATATTCAAACCTTAAATCCTTTTGATCGGCTAGACTAGAACTAAATAGAGACTTATAGCCTGGCCCCACCGTCCTTGTGGTTCGATCCCGATTAATACTACTTTAATTGGTTTATTTTATAAATTATTTTTTATAAGGGTAATGACGACAAAACCCGACGTCAAAATGACACCGTTGCCGGGGATAATGCTTTTTTTTTTTTGATATAAGTCTTAGTTTAGTTTTGAGATTAGTCATTTTATTGCTTTTGGAAAAAATTGAAAACACAAAAAATGAATAATTCTTATGGTATGCATGGTTATTCACCTTATTGTGAGTCTTGTGGTGGTTATGAACATGATTTTACCTGTTGCCCTTCATATGCACCCCTGCTCAATATAATATGTATGATGTGCAAAGTGAATCATGTGGAAATTTCGGACATACTTGTGATATACTGATATGTGCCCCTCACCCCAAATGAATATATATAATGTTCAATGTGAGTCGTGTGGTGTCTTTGGTCATTCATTTGATGTGTGTCCATGTTATTTCCCCCAAACTCCTATGAATTCTTACATGTGCAATGACAACAATAACATGAAACCTCTTGACTACTTTTTTCTTATGAATGCTTCTATATATAATGATGTTAATGGAATGACACCATTTAACACTTGCACACCTTGATTTAATGACTTTCCCCAACAAGAGACATCTTACCATGATAACTTTTCTTTCAATGGTTGTTTGTATGATGATGATGTGAATGTCAAACAACCCTTTGACTCTTGCTTGACCGACTATTGTGATTACCCTCAACAACAACAATTCTCTTATCATGAACCTCTTGTGACCACTTATGATACTCTTGAACCTAATGATTTATCTTGTGAAACTAGTGAGGGAAATTATGTGAGTGAAGTTGTTGGTGAAAGCTTACGGTGTTAAGTGGGTAAAAGTCCAATTAGTCTTCCATTTCCCCAAGGAGAGGAAGAACAATTTGGAGCATACATGGCTAGGTTTAAACAATATCTTGAAACTTTAGGTGAAAAATACTTTAGTGAAGGAGCTTTATGTTTAACCGTTACCAAGGGGATTAATGACCACACTAGCTAGAACTTTACTTGACTCATTTTGTGAAGGAAACTTTTTTTCTAAGTCGGTTGGTGAAAAATTAGACCTTTTTGAGTTGTTTGCCCTTGAGTGTCATGAAGTTAATCCCTTGCCTACCTTGGTTGGTAATGAGAGTAATGTGGAGGATGTTGTAAAGCATGAGGTTATTGATGTGCAATATGTAGTTGCAAGTAATGGTACGCTTAATGTGGATTGGGAAGAAAATTTTGTATTTGAAAAGATTGTACCACTCACTCTTGTGGAAGATGAGGGAGTTTCCTTATGGATGAATCTTGTTAGGAGTGAGGATAGTCTTGGTTTTGTGATAGATGATGAGTCTAGTGAGGAAGAGAAAATAGGAAAGAATGTGGAGGATTTGAAATGTTGTGATGATTTTTGGAATGATGAAATTGTGGACATTATTGAGGAAACCATGTTGGAGAAATGAGATTTTGAGGTTGATTTATTTGAAGAGCCCATCTTTGAGAGATATGATACTTTTCTTCATGTTGATGACGAGTCCTTTAAACCCATTGATTCCATATACCTCATTTCTCTTACCCCTTTATTGGAGGTTATGTTAGTTTTTTGAAGAAGAGAGTGTAAGCATCGATTGTGATGGAGATTGTGAGGTGAATCCACTTGGTGAACCCATCTTTGAGAAATTTGAGATTCCTTTTTGTGGTGAGGATGAGTTCTTTCTACCTACCGATGACCTAGACCTCATTTCTCTTACTCATTTGCTTGAGATTATGATTGTTGATGAGGAGCATGAAGCTCCTTTGTTTGATAAAGCTTGCATGGTGAATTGTTTGAAACCCCCCTCCTTGATGAATTTAATGAATTTGATGTGCCATTTACTCTCTTTGGCAATTATATTTTTATAAATGTTGAGAAAGAAAGAGTGAGGGACAAGGAGACTAATCAAGTCTCCTATGTTGTTGATTGTCCTAATATTCTCCATTTTGATCATCCTCCACCTATAAAGGAGGAAATGTTTTATGTTATTGAATTTGAAATTGATGTGGAGGATAGTTGGGGAGAATTGGAATAAGCTTAATAGTTTGAGCTACTTTGACAATGTTAAGGCAATGGGTGGCCTTGTTTAGTGATTGTGGAATCCAGGTTAGTTGATGAGTTCGTTGTACGTTTGGCGGGTTCCTTAAAACTGCGCTTCTTGGGAGGCAACCCAAATTTTCATGAACATATTATACTTTTATGGTGTTTTTGTTTTGTTTAAAGTGTGTAGGTACTATTTTTGTGAGCTCCAAGATACCAACAAGAAGGTGATGAGTTGAAGTCAAAGAATCGAAGATTACTTCACTTAGTGAATGATTGAAGATTATGCTTGAAATGGTAATATTCTTCACTCACTTTCTCTTTTTGCACTCTCTTATTCTTAGACATTGAGGACAATGTCCGATTTAAGTGTGGGGGAGGATTTGTATTGTTGATTTTTTGGAGTTGTTGTTGGGTTGTTAATTATTATTGGTGGTGTTGGTCCCTTGGGGACATTCGTTGTGAAGTTGGAGTGTTGGTATATTTGGTGGTGTCTTGTTGTGTGGTAGACAATTAGACATGTCTATTGTCTTTGTTTATATTTTTAAGTATGTGGCATGTCTTTCTTATATTTTCGTTTTCCTAAATTTTCGAAACTCCATAAAATTTAAAAAAAATTTAAAAACGAGTCTTAAATTTCTTAATAATTTAATCGGTTTTTTAGTTTCCAACTTTAGTGAAAAGAATAATTTTTAAACACTTGGACCAACACTTTGGCATTGTGTATAGTCTGATTTTGTGTCATGGGACGTTTGAAAGTAAGTTCTCTTTAACCATCGTCCACCATTTTCGATGTGATGTTTCCTTAATCTTGGCTTTAGGTGACTTTATGGACTTGGTGAAACCATATCAAACCACAAAAACCAACCCATTCATTTATTCCAATCCAAAATCACAAAAAATTTGTAACTCCACAATTAATTTGTGAGTCCTTCTCATGTTTTACAAACCATTCCAAAGCAAATGCCTACGGAAATCATGAAAACCAAACAAAAAGAAGAAAAGAAATGAAAAAAAAATCAAAAAGAAGAAAATCAAAAATTCAAGAAGAAAACAAAAAGGAAGAAAAGCAAAGAAAATACAAAAATATTGAGAGCATCCATCTTTCCGACTTATCACTATGAAGGGCCTACCAATCGACCAAGTCACAAGGAAGGAAGATAGTAGTGGTGAGTCGTCTCTCATCGTTATCGAATAATTCCAATTAAGATATCAAATTTATTCTTCAAATAATATGTTTGTCAAGGATTCACTATACATCATATCCATTTCTACCTTATCGCCTAGTTTAGTCGAGATGACCATAGTAAAGTCATACTTGTCTCTAGTGTCTTTAATGTTGGGAAAGATATCGCTCCATAACCACCTCACTTTTAAACTAATCCAAAACTAAGATTTGAAGATGCACAATGAGACTATGTCGGTTTTTGAGTGTTTAGTTGTCATCCTTTTTGTTCTAGTTGGATTTTCGAATTTTGATTAGTGAATAAAGAGTTTAGTAGCCTTGATGAAGGAGGTGACATATTTTGATAATAAGTGACCAATTTTATTATTATTGTGCTTAATGTTTGGTTATTTTGAATTTTTGTAGCAAGACCTCACTTGCCTTGCAATAGGGAACTCTACCTCATGAGTTTCAAATTGTGAGTTGAAAGGGCTACGGGCGTAGCTAAACCCGATTCGGATTTTACAATAAAGCATTTTTGCTATTTGATCGTTTTCATATTAAGGGTCTTTCTTTCAGTTTAATGAGCTTACTCGAGTACGAGTAAGATTTAAGTGTGAGGAGATTTGATAAGCAATATTTAGGTAGCGTTTTACCCCAATTTATATCCTTATTTCGACTCGATTTTGTGCGCTTTTATTGTTTAATAGCTCATTTTATTAGTTTAATTATTAATGTCGATTCCCTTATATCTCTGCAACTAATTCAAGATACCTCATCTTTGTACTAGCTAAAATAAAACATTGATTCTCTCCTCTATAAGAAACACAACCATTTTGCTCCAACACTTCTCCATCCCAATAACAAATCAGAGGAAAATCACGAATTTCCAATTTATACAAGAAAATTGAACAAATTTAGCATAAATCAACAATTTCTAAACTAACTATAACTTAATTTCCCCAAAATACATAACTACACATAATTAAAATGCATAAATCGTCAATCTTAATTAGGGTTTCAAATTTTGGGTTTTTTTTAGACAAGCATAAATTAACATATGAGTGGTAGATCTTAGCACAAAACAACATAATTAAGTATGATGAAAACAAAATAAGCTAAATCTACTAACAAAACATATCCTTAATTAAGTTAAAATAGATTAAATTACTTTGCTAATTAGGGTGTTTGTGAGGAGAGATGCCAACACTACGCCGGAGAGATGCCGAAGATACGTCGGAGAAGAGGGAGGGGTGAGGTAAGATGAGAGAGCTGATTAGGTGAGTTGAGTCTCACTTAGGATGTTTATGAGGAGAGATGAGGGATGATTTGTAATTGATAGTGAAAAGTGACGAATGACGTCTGATTTGTAAAAAAAAATGAATTTGCATAGACAAGTCATTCGTATTGGTATGTTTCCTCTTAGGAACCCGTTATTACTAGTGGCGTGTTAAGTGTATGAAATTTTACAGTAGCTTCTGTAAACTTGCACTCTTCTATTAACCATAAACACGCCATTACTACATGATTCGCATATCAGAGCCTGCGTGGACACCATTTCGACAATTATTTTCAAAACTAACCCAAAACGACAAGTATTTTATTTTTGAGAATTATTCAAAAAATCGTTCTAGTTAGTCTTTTAACTATTATATATAGATATAGATTAGTTCATCAATTAATGAAGATTGAAGAGCTAAATTTTTTTTTGGGATGTGGATGTGTTCCACGGCAAAGAGAGGAAGTAGGAGGAAATTTTTGATCAAGTTTGATTAAATGGAGTAATGATGAGTAGTGTAATTGCATTTATTTTAATTGGATGAAATACTTATTATTACATTTATCAGTAACTCTCCTATAGGACCGTCCTATACCATAGGACGAGTCCAATAGGATGAATTAGCCCAACAAGAGCAATTATTATAATAAAGCCACGTTTGGAAGTTGGAACTCTTTCTCAACTTCCATCAATGATAGAACCAACACTGCCAGTATACCACGGCACCATCTACACAATCCGTGCTCCCACCGCCCACCGCCACTGCACCAACCGATCCAACCACCGACTCCGATTACACCACCACCGCCCAATTACTTTTCCTTCACCAATCGTCTAACACAAGTAAACGAAGAACGTCCGCGGCTACGGTAATTCTAATCTCCAAAATCAGCTTTTGATCCTCCCTCCGTGCACCTTCAAACCAGGTCCTACGTCCGTCTCCTTCTCAAGTTTTGCAATTTGCAAACCATGTCCTCAACACCTTAGCTCCTCCGCCGCCTTTGCAGCGCACCGCCTCACCACATGTCCTCACCGCCTTCTCTACCGCCTTGTGATTGTCGTTAACATCGCATTATTTTGACCCTTTCTTTTCAATCATTATTGATGGCTCCTCGACTCCAATCACCAACTAGGTTTTGTATTTGATTTTCAAAGTTCTAGTTTCTAAAGTTGAATTTTGGTGTTTTTAAATAAAAAACTTTTAGTTTTAAGTTGACAACGATGGGTTTTGTGTTGTGACTTATGCTTAATTGAAGTTTTGTTAGTGTCCCATATACATGTTTTAATATCTCGAAGGTTTTAGATTATAATTCACACTTTTAACTTGAAAACTTCATATATTTAGGACGAAAACTGAAGGATTTAATTTTGCTTCTTCTCTTTAAAACTTTAATTTTGCTTCTTCTCCTTAATTCTGAAGGATGAAAACTATGGAGTATTATTTTACTTATGTTAAGTATAATTTTAGATTAATGACTACTAATTTTAGTTTGAAAGCTTAATGTTGTAGGTTAAAAATGTATGGGTTTGAGTTAACTATTTGTGTAGAGGTTTATGGTGGGTAGTGCTTAGCCGGAGTGGAGATCGTCGTTGGTAGCATAAGTGCTGGCGGGGTGTTAGTGTGTTTGAGAAGATAATGGTTACCATCTAACTATTCAGATGGGCTTGTATTTTTCTTTCCTTTGAAAGTATTTGAATTTTTCTTTCCTTTGAAAGTATTTGATTTTGTGGGGGGTTTGTAGTTAGTGGGCTGGTCTTATGCTAAAAGACCGTCCTATTAAACAATTTGTGTACATTTATTCATATACATGCATCAAATTACATGCACACTGCCAATTGTTTAACGATGGAGTGTGACCCAATCAGAAATATTTGCGTCGGTTTTTGACACGGTTTTTAACAAACGTGTTTGAAAGTGCAGTTTTGAGACAAATTAAAAACACTACATATAATTTCAAAAAGTTTAAAATAAAAGATGAAATACAAAATGATTTTTTTTTATTTTACAAACTTTGGGGTGGCAAAAATTTACATTAACAAGCAGGGCCGTCAAATGATTTTCGGTGGCCCTGTTCTAAATTTCAATATGAGGCCCCAAAAGACAAACTAGATCAAATTACAAAATCAAATACGATTTCTTGTTTATCTGTTCTCCTTTTATTCTTCCGTTTTCACAACCAGATTGATATTTTCTAATTTTCGAAGACACAATAAACAATATACCAAAGAACAAAATCACCTGGATGTAAGCGATGATCGGACGTACGGACAATTATTGAAGGAGATTGGATGTTGCCTGTTGAAGAAGAAGAGTCGTTTAATTTCCTCTGACTTTTCAACTCCAGAATAAGGATATTTTTCAGTGATTTTTTTTGTATATAAAACAAGCAAATGGGCTGAACTTATTTGGGCCCCTATCTTCATGGGCCCCTGTTTTGGGTTAATAATGGGTCTTTACATATGTACTAATAATAATAACGAAATATTAATGTAAATAGTGCTTGGGTTGATAATAGAGATTACACGTACGTAATATTGATAATCTATTATAAACATGTTATTTTAGTTAGATACTTTGATACGGCGATTAATAATGTATTACCTACCGTTAATAAAATAATACGTGGTTAGAAATTAAATTTATAAATAATATCTTATTAAAGATATGGTTTGATACGAAAAATATTAGTTTTGAAGTTGGGTCGGCTTATAATAATCATATTAACATCGTGGTAGAGATACGAAATGTGTCTCACGTGACGCTTGACTCTTTCGGCTACAGTTATGTCCAATAGATGCTTGAATTGGCACTAGCTCTTTTTGTAGGGTCGTAGTCATCATACTTTTCTTCGAAACGAATATAAGAGCGAGCGATAAAAGTTAACAAGAGAATTATGTCCGTCTTAAGTTGGATTTTAAAATACCATACGATTAATAAAATGGTTAGAAATAAAATAAAATTTCTTGAGATGAGGGTTAAACAGTTTGATTTTAGAAAAATGGAAATATGAAATTTTGTCCATCCCACAAAAGGGGGTTTAGAAGTTTAAAAACCCAATAAAATATAGCGTAAAAAGGCAAAATTATGGTGTTAAACAGTACAAGATTGTTAAAATTCTGGGGTGTTACAAGGATAACCGCTGGAGTTGATGAACATAGTGCAAGCAAGAGAGGAGGAGTGCGGGGCATGGGGATGGAGGCTGAGGTCGGTTGGAGCAATGTTTGTTGGCAACTCATAAGAGGTGGTGAACAGAATCAGTGATTGGAGATAAGGGAAGCGATGACAAATTAATTGCGTGAGGGAATGAAAAAATGACAAGGTTAATATTGTAAAAGTCCCTCGATTTTCACAACTTGCTGCAATTAGATGGTTTTGGCCCGAAAAAACTAAAATGTCCCTCGATTTTTCGCACGTAGTTGCGATTTGACGGTTTTGGCTCGAGAAGTGTCCATCGATTTTCACATCTATTTGAGATTTGATGGGTTTTTCCCGAAAACAACCGAATATCCCTTTATTTACTCACTTTGTTGCGAAATGGTTGACTTAAGGTTGTTTTTCACTAAATGTTATGACTTCTAGCTCTTTGATATTACACGCAAAGACGCAATGCATAAATTTCTAGAGAACCGGAATCAATCGTACACTGTGCCTCAACATCGCAAGTATGCCTCTACATCGATATAAAATAACCATGGAACACTCATAATTACTAGTGTCGACGTAGGCAAAAAAAGCAGGGAAAATAACAACCAAAGCGCATGAACCGATATTAATTCTAATAGACGATTAACACTAAATTGGGGTACGGCACGCGAACGTACAACTAGTAGATAGAAATATAGATTACATGCTCTTTTTTTGGTACGAAATATAGATTACATGCTTAGTGTAAGGATACACAAATATAAGTAAAATATGTGCACACGGTCCGTTTACTTAGAGTTCTTAGATTTTATAATTGCACTTATTTATTTTCGTTTCTGTTTTTATTCTCCATCAGTACTCCAAGACTACTTCCTACATATCGAATCTTGAAGCCTAGTTTTTAGTTTAAGATGCGCTTTTAGGCTTTTAGAAAACATATCGTTATTCTACACACTCAATGTTTACGGCTACAGGATCAAAATTATCAAATTTGCCTCTTTGAGGAGTGCAGTCAATGAAAATCGCTTCTTGTATTGCTTACTTTTACTGCTTTCGTGTGTCGGCCTTTGATAATCGTGACAAGGATTCCCGACGCAAACACCGAGTCCCGAGAAACGTGCTAGCAGGCAATCCCTCACTATTGCGAGACCCTTGTTGCTTGCATTCTTGCCTTAGAGTTGGGCAAGGGTACGCATCACGGCCCGGCAAAAGTACCGGACCGTGACACTTAGTCAAGCAAATTAAACGACACCATGTAACTCACGTAAGAAAGAAGCTCTAAAGAAGTCATGATCATACACGCAATTCACGCATGCTTCATTTTTAAGGACACTAAGCCCTAGGCTCACGGCCTCGCCGAGACAGCGAAACAAAGGACGAACACACTGCCTCCTATACTTAATAATACATTGCTAACTGTTAACGCATTTAGACCACTATATATGACACTTCCAGTGCACTGAGATGCTATGTAAAAATCGCACACCAGTGCATAAACAAAGGTTGCGCATAGCACGACGGATGCATAACATAGCGAAGACCAGCAAACAAGAAGAGGAAAATGCAGTGTGCACGCAGATACGAAGGGTTGCGACTGCACAGAATTGCAAGCCTCGGCAATACCAAACCAAAAAAAACATACCCAAGTCCCAATCAAAAGATGCACGATAATATCAATTACAAGTTTAGTAACAATAGAATCAAAATAAATATACAATAGAATCAATATATGAGTGGTGTCCTGCAAACCCGAGACTCTATCATACTACCAAAGGACCCATTCCATTATCGTGGCATCATAGGCTAGGCCTTCCTACGTATGATGTAATACGAACTATTAATAAAAATTTGCCATTTTTGATTCATGATTATTGTCACTGTGAGGCGTGTAATACCGCCAAGAGCAAAAAGTTAGCATTTTCGAATTCATCATTCCAAACCACCACACCATTAGAACTTATATTTTCTAACGTTTGGACAAGTCCGGTACCTTCATTCGACCACTAAAAGTACTACATAATATTTGTTGATCATTACAATAAGTATGTTTGGATGTACCCGCTTAAACGAAAGTCGGACACGACCTAATTATTTACGCAATTTAAAGCACTAGTCGAATTTTTTTCCAATAAACCCATTAAACATTTTTTCTCCGACAATGGAGGCGAGTACATTAAACTAAACAACACCCTTCTTAACAACGAAATTTCCCATTCAACATCTCCTCCACATACTTCCGAACACAACGGATATTCCAAAAGAAGACACCGACATAGTAGAAACGGGCCTAGCCCTACTCAAACACGCTCATCTCCCTACCAAATATTGGCCATTCGCTTTTAGCACCGCTACCTATCTTATAAATCGACTCCCTACTCGTTCTCTACATGGAAAATCACCGTATAATGTAATCCATAATAAACACTCGGACTACACCAACCTTCTCAACTTTGGTTGTCTATGCGACCCATGGCTAAGGCCCTACACCAAGAATAAGCTAGAAGATCGTTCAAATCCGTGCATCTTTGTGGGTTATTCAACCACGCAAAGTGCCTTTCATTGCCTTGACCCAGACTCATCGCGTCTACACATCTCGTTACGTCAAATTCTATGACGATATCTATCCATTTGCCTCTACACCTACTACAACCACACCCTCTCCTTCCATCGATGAATGGACTTCCCCTTCCCTACCCATTCTCCCTCAACCCGTCACCCCACCACCTCCAGCAAACTTGCCTTTGCAACCCCAGCCTCAACATCCCAAGCCTCCCATTAACATTGTCTATACTCATCGCCCTCCCCCATCCTCATTACCTCCTGCTACCTCCCTCGACACCTCGCCTATAGCTAACATCCCTGACCCCGTCACCACCTCGGTAACACCCCCTCCCCATCGATCCCCCTTCCGCTGCCCCCACAACCTCATCATCTTCCTCCGATCCTACCACACCTCGTCCTAAAACAGCACCACCACTACCAGACAAAACGGTCACAACTAGACTCGACAACAACATTCTCAAGCCGAACCCAAAATATGCAAACCTCGCTAATCTATCAACCCTAATCACGACCCTACCTAACACCGTAAAACAAGCCCTCGTTCTCCCTCATTGGCGCCAGGCGATGCAGGACGAATTTGACGCTCTAACACGCAACCACATCTGGACATTAGTCCCCCGATCGTTAGCCCAGAATATCGTTGGATGTAAATTGGTATATAGAAATAAATTCAACCCCGATGGAACCCTTAAACAACATAAGGCTCGCCTCGTTGCAAAAGGATTCCATC
>JAOWBH010148771.1:0-12408 GCA_028566215.1 Silene coronaria | reverse complement strand
TATATATATATATATATATATATATATATATATATATATATATATATATATATATATATATATATCACTTGAGCTCGTTGTTAGCTAATATCCATTAAAAATCCACATTACTAATACAGTAATACTCCGTAATCCGTAAAGTAAGTCTCATGTAAACATGTTTTTACTATAAAAACATTGTAAAACAGTACTTTGTACTTGTAAATTTAACAATTTTATTAAATAAAATATTATTTTAACAAGTTAATTAAGTAAAATATCACACACTTGATTTTATAATAACAATTATATTAAACAATTTTAGATAAGAATTATTTATTTTATTCTATAATTGGGTGTATTGACTTTGGTTATTCTATTTGTCAGTGAACATTGTGTCAATTAGTTCAGAATATCAAACAGTACTACTTGCCTTGTTGTCCATAACATTTCATACATTAATCTTTGCATTAAAATATGCATATTTATTTATTTAATTAATTAATTAATTAATTAATTAATTTAAGGAGTATATAGTGTAAGGAGTATCGTCCACCCGGAGGGCACAAGAAATTTTCATAGTGTACTATGGTCATATACTCAGATGAGTATAACTCCAAAGTCGATATTACCAAATCTCGTTTATGATGGGCAGATCCGTTATAAGCTTGCGACAAGTCAAATATTACCCATGTGGGTGGATAAGATCAAACAAATTGCTACTTCTTCGAAGTTCTGCTTTTGTCTTATCTACACACATAAATAATATTTGATCTGTACGTCGCAATCGCAAGTTTACGACGGATATGCCCGTTACAACTCAAAAAGAGTACAAGACACCTCTCTGACAAGAGACCACCAATTTCTTATTCTGACTTATTGTCATTTGTCAGTGATCAGTCAGTGTTACCTGCCCGTTACTCAACCCCACATTAAATATTTTTTATTTTTTTGTCAATCGAATCGCGCACTTAGTCACATTACAATAGAGGGGATTGGAGAATCAAACCAGGGACTTATTGTACACAATTAGAGCTGGCAAAAAATGACACGACACGAAAACACGATACGAACCCGACACGAAATTAACGGGTTTGGTTTGAGGCTTAATGACCCATTTATGTAAGTGGGTCGACACGAACACGACACGATATTTAATTGGATTGGGTTTGGGTCGAGCTCTCTAGACACGAACCCGACACGAATGACCTGTTTACTAAATTAATCCTAATCTTTCGTGACCCTCCATCACAAAAATATACTTAAACTTTCAAATTATGGACATGACACGAAAACACGACACGAACCCGACACGAAATTAATGGGTTAGGGTTGAGTCTTTATGACCCATTTATGTAAGTGGGTCGACACGAACACGACTCAAAATTTAATTGGGTCGGGTTTTGGTTGAAAAGTATGTGACCCGTTTACATGTGACACGAACACGAACCCGACACGACCCGATCTGTTTGCCAGGTCTATACACAATACCCCGTCTTAACCACTAAACTAAGACATATTCGGTACTCCCCATGTAATTTTGTGAATGTTATTGGTCTTCCTTAATACGGGTTAATTTTAATCATTTTAAAAAAGATGGGAATTTGAGACTATTTTATAGCTAAATGTAATTATTTTTTTGAAAACAAGTTATCATGAGATGTAAAACTAGCTGAACAATTGTTATATTTTGACCATAAAATGGTCACAAAATCCCGTATATTTGAAAAGATGATAATAGTCCATTTGAAACAAGAATTTGTGAATGTTTAAACGGTCGGATTAGACTTGAGCTGTTGTAAGCGTTAAACAATCTAAAATATTTGATATTCTTTTCGATAAAATCGTATTCTTTCTATTTCGGTTAGAAACAATTCTTAAAAAATGGAATTGGGTAGCAGAAAAATTATTAAGAAAACGGATAATTTACGTGGTATCCTCGAGGTTTGCAACTTTGCACGAAATATCATTTTTTCGACCCGAAAAACTTCAAGTGACAAATAATTCGTATTTCTGATTCATAAAATAATGATTCTTTTTTTCAAACTACTCGTCTTTCCGAGAGCTACGAAATGAAAAAAAAAAAATTTTGTTGCATTCAGAACCCGTAGCTTGGAGTTCTTGAGTGTCATGGTATTTTTTATTTGATTAAATTTTGAGTGGTTGTATCTCTTACTTACGGGTTCCGAATGCAACAATTTTTTTCCAAATCGTAGTTCTCGAAATACGCGCAATTTGAAAAAAAAAAAATTATCATCTTCCGAATTCGGAAATACGAATTATGGTCACTTGAAATTTTTTGGGTCAAAAATTTGGATATTTCGTGCAAAATTGCAAACCTCGAAAGTACCACGTGAATTATCCCTTTAGAAAATGAATACTCTGTGGTAGGATCTAAGAGGGAATGAGAATAATTAAGTGAAAAATAAATTAAAATGAAACTTTTTATATAACTTGGACATAAACTTATCAACCGTCTCAACCCGACCCAAAGTAATAGGCATTGCGTACTGTCATATAGTCATTTTTTAACATAAAATGATTATTTATTTATTTTTTATCATAAAACGTTCATTTTCGCGTTACAGCAAACAATCGTCACATAGTATAATTTATCAACCCCACATATAACCCAACTCATAATACTCTATAAAACTCGTGAATCCAAACCTGATCCAAATAACCCGTCTAATAGCAACCAAAAGCTATTGGTCATATCCAAGATGACAAACGAACCAATAAATCTTGCTTCAGACGGTCTAAAATAAGATAGACCAAATGTCACAATAATTTTTTTTTATAGAATATAATCATTTAATGACAAAATGTTATAACTAAAGTTGTCAATTTTTAACTTAAAAATAATGTTGACATTTTATCAGAAAATAGTAATATTTTATTGTAAAACGGCTACATTTGATCCGCTTTATTTCAGACGGGAAATAGCCCGTCTCAAATAAGGGTGGGGGACGAGACAAATGACCCACATATCTTGCCATGTGTCGACATTATTATAATATTCCAATTATTATTATTATATTATATTATATTATATTATATTTCATATTTATTTATTATTTATTTACTGTTCCCTCAAAATTCTCCCGCCATCCCGCCTAATTATTACGGAATAATAAAAAATATTTTATTTTATTTCCCAAAAAAAAAAAAATTAACTACACTTTTGTATAAAGTCAGAAATTAATTAATTGTGTAAACCCTAATTCCATGAAATTGGGGAAGAACAATCTAGTAATTTCTAGTAAGAGAATGTTGAAGAGCTTTGTTAAGAGCTCTTCAATTTCACCCCTTTTTTATGGATACCCCTGATAATAATCATAAAACTCTATCTAATCCTTCTCTTTTATCTAAATTTGAGGTATTTGATTTCTACCCAGTTTGTAATTTTGATTTTAATTTGTGGGTTTTTGATTTTAGGGTTTATGTTTAATGGGTTTTGCATGGGGTAGTGAAAATTTGGGAGAAATTGTGGAAATGTTATGACTTTTTGGGTTTTTGGGGAGGTATTTAATCCACCCATTTTTTAATTTTGATTTTAATTTGTGTGTTTTTTATTAGGGTTTGAGTTTAATGTGTTTTGCATGGATTAAGTGACTAGTTATTAGAAATTTGGGGAGAAATTGTGGAAGTTTTGGACTTTTTGAGTTATTGGGGAGGTATTTAATCTACCCATTTTACAAGTTTAATTTTAGGGTTTATGTTTAATGGGTTTTGCATGGATTAGTTGATGACTTAGTAAAAATTTAGGGAGAAATTGTGGAAATGTTGAGACTTTTTTTGTGGGTTTTAACTTTTAAGTTGTTTTGTAGATCTGTAGGTTTTGTTATCGTCGTTTAATCGGTTGAATTTAGGGTTTATATGAAGTTATTTAATGGGTTGAAGTTTAGGGTTTGAGTTTATTTTGGTGAATTTAGGGTTTTGTTTGTGTTTGTTGAGGCGGGTTTAAATTAGTTTTTGATTTGCTATTGTTTTGATATGTTGGGTAGCATCTTGAAAACAAATGTAGTATTTTGATGAGGTAGTTTATACTTGCTCCGACTCAACTAATTCTTTGTGTTTGATTTTTATCTTTTATGAGGGTAAAATTGGGAGCGTAAAGAATCAGTCGAGTCAGAGGGAGAAGTGGAGAACAATGTTTTTGAGCGAGTATTGTTGGAGTGATGGTAGTTCTAAGATTTTTGTGTGTGGAGTGAGGGTTTTAATATTTGATTATTGGAGTTTTTTCTGGGAATTTGGGTTTTGTAGTGGCATTTGATCACATATTAAGGGATTTGTACGGTCTTAATCACAATACCGAACAACTGCTTCGTGCTCAGGGTGGTGGACTGGTGGGAATATATGATGCTCAAGTTGGAAGTTTTCCATAATTTTGCACTTGAGTCTTGTGTTTCCGAGGCTCAACTTTATAATTTTTATGTGGATCATACCTTTGCTGGTTCTTGTTACATAGCTTTCTAACAAGCCATGTTATCAATGCAGGATTCTCCAGTCTTTAATTACATTAGCACTCTATCTCCTATCAAACAGTTCAGCTTGAGTCACAGCGCACAGCCTTTCCATCTTAATTTTGCTTCGCCTCAATCTCTTCAGACTCCTCCGACAATTAATTTTCCAAATGTATCTAACTTTAGAAGGTTATAATTTTGTTTGCTTTTTAAGTAATGCCCATTTGGAGCTATGCAATGGTTTATTTATGTGCAAATGTGTGTATTAATATTGATTTAAGAATTATTTTTCTTTTAGTGAGAACCTTGCTTCAGATGCATCAATGAACAATAGCTCTCAGGATGATTGCAAAGGTCAAGCTCTAGAAATGTCAAGTGATTTACAAGAGGACAAACTTAGTTCAGGTAAAGAAGTTTATGTTGCTGCAACAAATGATCTGTCAGCGTCAGCTAATGAGCTTCCGATAGTGCAAATTGAATGTGATAGCTCCAAAGGTAAAGCGACGTGCTCTGGTTCTGAAAAGCCAGACTGCGAGTTTGATATGGTAGGAGCAGAAGTACCTTCTAAGATCATTCAAGAAGGTCCTGAGGAAGCAGAACCCTTACCTGTAAATCAAATAGACATGCAAATGGTTGAAGTGGAACATAACAAAGAAACTAGTGAGTGGGAGAAGTTCATCTGTGAGACTTCTGGCATCTTTGACTGTCATTCACCAATTACGGAAACTACTTATGAGGATGATCATGATAATTGTGACGACGATTCAGGAAATTTATCTATCACAGATTTCTTGCAGCCCCCAAATGAAAAGGTTGATGACTCACTGAAAATAAAATCTCTTTATCCTCTTAATTCTTCTGAAAATCTTGGTAGAGCCCGGAATCTGAATGAAAGAAGTCAAGTGTCTTCTTTCAGAGCTCGTGCTGTATTTGCTGAGGAAGTTGTCCATGTTGCAAAAACTGAGGTAAATGACAAGGAACAGATTGCATCGGTAAACTCTATGCTGCTTTCTCTATGTGTATTTTATGGCTAGTTATTGCAATGCATCAAGTTGTGTAGTGAGCATAAGTTCACTCGCTCCCTATGTTACTCAGACTTGGGAACTGGTGTCAGGTACAGGTGCCATGCCAATTGTTGGTTTGCCATGCACTAAAATTTGGGACACATTGACTATGTCCTAAATTGAGAATGTGGATATGGTGACATGTCTTCACGACAAACTTGGTCATGTAAGCCTCCCTTTACGTTTCTATTTGGACAAGTGTCATATTCGAAAGGCTTGGGTATGTTGGATTCTATGGCCTTATTCTCAAGTGTCATGTTGGTCACTGGTTGTCTGGTTTGGCCCTAGAGTTGGTAAAATTGCTTCCACCGTCTCTGACACACTGTTTTATAGTAATTTTGAATGATAGTAATGGACTGATGGTGCTGTCTTGTGGTCCTTTGTGGTTGTTATTATGCATGTCCTCGATGAAATTATGAAGGTTGGGCTGTTAGATGTCTGGCTATGTAAGTTATATTCCCACAAGGCTAAGGATCACCTCTTATTGTGGAAGTGCAACCTATGTTACTTTGACTCTTCACATTAAGAGCTTATCCGTGTCGGACAGGCACTCAAGGATATGAATAAATATGACCTGCTCCTCACCACTATGACACTTTTAAGAAGATCCAAAAAGAGAGGCCCACATGACAAAAATAGAAGAAAAAATCTCTTATGAAGCAGTTAGAGTATTACTTTAATGATTTATCCTTTATTTCCCAAACATCTGAAATTTGACTTTAATAGGCCTGAAAGTTTCGCATGTCGCTCTTTTTTTTTTTTTTTTGAAGAACATGGCCCAGGGTTTATAGGTTGCGGTATTAGGGCCCTTATGTCTACAATGTTTTGTAATTTTGAGCATGGTTTTTACTAGTGGTCGCAACACCGATTCGCAACTGAGTTATGAGGTTTTAGAGGAATCTCGACCGCATTTATTACAAGCAGGCAATATTGACGCATTTAGCGAGATCAGGCCACAATGTTCAATATTGTGACAGATTTTGAAATTTGATACTTTAATGCTGAGTCAGCATTTGGATATTTATCTGTGTCTGATTTTCTTACCCGAGTCCAAGTAACATAGTGCGCAACTGCTACTTTTATTTGCTCTCTGCATGCTTCATATTTTTTTGAGGTACTGACCCAGCATCACATACTTGTCTTTAATCTGTAGTCCTCCACTGAGCAACAACAAACCACAAGAAGGAGGTGTCTTATTTATGAGATGTCTGGGTCTAATTACAGAAAAATGTTGTCTGATTCCACTGATGGGTCCCCAGTATCTAATTCAGCTGCTAGCCCTGGCACATCAAATGAAAGAATTTTAGTTGCTAGCAAACCTGGGAGCAGGAAACGTTCATCGGTACTTCCTGGTATTGGTTTGCACTTAAATGCTCTGGCTGCTACTGGTAGAGATAAAATAATAGTTAAGAGGGAAAACTTGACATGTAGAAGACAATTAATAAGTGCTCCCCGAACCATGTCGTTGTTCAATTCTAACAATCAAGACACGGAAAGTCACAGTTTGAACCCACCATTGGCTTCAGAAGCTATCGAGAGAACATGTCAAGTACAGAAAGATGATACTTATCTGAATGAAAATGCATGTGAGAGTTCTGCCTTTGGTGACGGTATTGAGATTCCTCCGAGTTCACCCATAAAGAAGAGGTGTGTATTTACAATTGCGGTGTTTGAGACTTTCACACATGTGAGATCAACCCCAAACCTTCATTTAATGGGTTGGTCTCGCGTGTAAGATCCCTCAGAAGTTCTTGTGATGTACAAATCACTTATTTTTGTGTTTGCTAAATGTGTCAAAAACTCAAAATATTTGCATCTATAGTCTCTTACAAGTTCAATTTGTAAATCCAATTTTGTAGGATGAAAACAGATGATATTGGAGAAGGTGATTCTTGCAAGCGGTGCAATTGTAAGCGGACAAAGTGTTTAAAGCTGTGAGTACTCGAACTTAAAAGTAGTTTTAACACGCATAACTGTGAATGTGGTTCTGATGTTATATTTCCTAGTTTTTCTTTTCCATTTAAGATTATTAGAAGTACAAAGAAAAAAAAAAAAAATAGCGTTGACAGTGAAGCTGTGATCAGCAAAGATAACACATTCACTTGTACCTGGAATTGGAAGAGGATTCAGTGGAGAACCTATTGAAGAAGTTAAAATAAAATCTTTTCATTCTGACAGAAGATTTAAATGTTTCTTTTGGATTGATCCCTGTGATTATTTAACCGATTTTCTCATTGCTTGTTCTTTGATGCAGCTACTGTGAGTGTTTTGCAGCTGGATTATACTGTGTTGAGTCCTGTAATTGTCAGAATTGTTTAAATAAACCTTCTCATGAGGCTACTGTACTTGAAACTCGTCGACAGATCGAATCTCGCAATCCACTTGCATTTGCTCCTAAAGTGATCATGTGTTCTGGCACTCCCAAGAGCCTGGTAAGAGATACTTTATCGCCTTTTCATTGACATGTTTTGTTACTAGTACTCAGGCATGGATATCAGACACTGGAACATATCCAAGTATCAGAATCTATCCTAAAATAAGGGTGTGGGTGTGAGGTCAACGATTACCCATTACCCACGTTGCCTCAAAGGGTGTGGGTGTGAGGTCAAATGTGTGCAACCTTACCCTTGTTTGTCAAGAATTCTATTGAATAACGAACACTTCACAAGATATAAATGCGCAGTCAATTAAGGGGTAATTTTGCCTTTTTTTCTATTCAAATTTATAATCCAAAGCCAAAGAATAGTATATGCTGCTGTGAAGAACATTATTGAGAAAATGTTGTCAAGAAATTAAAAATACATAACACGTGTAAAGTTTAATCTAGAATGTTTGATAAATAACACTTGAAACCATCAAACATCTTATTAAATGCGTCATATAGGGTATGTTCCTCTACTTTATCATGCTATCCTCCCTTTTTGGCCTTTTAAGAAATATATGGAGTATATATCTAGTAGGTAAGGGTTCGGCATGAATGACTTAACTATGTCCTTGAGTGTGTGTGTTAGATGTGTGTAGTTTCCCATAGCCCAAGAATGGACGTGGAATAGCTGACTTGATAAATGTAATATAATGCACCAACGTTTCTTCTCATTGCAGAATGAGGTGAACAAAACTCCTGTCTCTGCCAGGCATAAAAGAGGATGCAACTGTAAAAAGTCAGGTTGCCTGAAGAAATACTGTGAGTGCTTTCAGGTTTGTTCACTGCTCACCCTCCTTACATTTTTTTTTTTGTCGTATACAATCTGACTCAAAGATTGTATTCTATCCTTCAAGGGTGGTGTTGGATGCTCCAGGAGCTGCAGATGTGAAGATTGTAAGAATACTTTTGGTCGTAAGGAAGGTCAGTTGCAATTTGATTCATGTCCTTTAATTTAAAGCTTTTGGCACGACATTTTCCAGTAATTTAGTCAGCTAATTGTCTAAGTTGTTTTTTTATTGATTAGAGTTGCCACGAGAGCAGTTTGTGATGGTAACGGGTTTTAATCTCAGTATAATAATTGTGGTCCTTTTGATGACGGAGAACAAATTTGGAAACTGTGTGTTTCTCATTTGACTTTGCTTTTTCTTCGGAATTGTAGGTATTGTATTTCAAGAAGCCAGTATCTTGCATAAATGTGCATCGGAAATTAGTCCCTGTGATGAGTTTTCACAAACATATCATGAGAAACAAGCAACTGCAGAGCCTTCTAAAAGGTACGGAGTACATACTAAGTTACTAACTACAAGCCCAAAATTTATGGTTTTTTTACATGCTACTATTGCAAATATATACTCCCTATGGTGTAACCAACCAATTGGAATTTAAAGATTCTTGAGTTTCTCCTGTTGCAATTTTCGAAGTCACGTTATATGGGATATAAAGTGCTCTCATTTTCTAATAGACCTTTGTTATGATTTTGTATGATTAGACGACCCGCGAAGATGCATTTTCACATACAAGGCATTGCTCCTCAATTCCCTTTACTTCAATGTGGACAAATCCTAAAATCATGCACAACTCAAAAGACGGATGACTTAGATTGTACTGCCATGGTAGAAGAGAAAGAAGAAAAAGAAGAGCTAGTCCCGGATGACAAAGCCTCAGAAGCTTTAGAGGGTGATTACCCGATTCCTACTACTAGTGTTAAATCTACTTCTCCTAATTGCAAAAGAATATCATCTCATCATCCTGACATTGAAACATCTCCTGATTGGAAAAGCTGTAGGAAGTTAATTCTCCGATCAGTCCCGACTCCCTCAACTGTCGCTAAACAGCAAGAAAGCTCCGATCTACATGGGAAGCTTCAATGAACTCCTTTGGCATTACTACATCTGAATCAAAGACGATTTTAGTTGGCGTATGTTGAAGTGCAGATGCAAATATGGCTACATTTTCATAAAAGACGGTCCTAGAAGTAGAGTAGTCGTCGTATTTGCTTAGGTATAGTCAGATAATGCTAATGCTGTGTACAAATTGTAGTAGACCTGTAGTTTACTGGGTTTTGTACAATATAGTAGTGTCCATAAGGTTAAAATTCTAGTTTGTCTATTGTAGACAGATGAATAATTTGTCTAGGTTCAAGTTTTGGTAATGTCTAGTCGCTATAATTTAGTTTGAAACAGTTTTGCAGTATCGTTTATCTTCATTATTTCCCTCACATGAGTTGTTCCGTTCTCTTCTGTCAGTGAAGGACTGAAGGTTAGTTAACAGTGATGACGATGAATCCCTGGGATCGAACTGTCTGCATGGAGCTGGATCTCTGTATTGCTTTAAATTCAATAACAGTGTTGCTTTGCAGTGTCGAGGCCAAGATTCTAATACCATGGCTGGGATCGCGATTGTCTGAAGGCTTTTTTTTACCGTCTTCATGTAGCTTTCCGATATAGTGCATGTACTCATCATCAAATGTTTTATATGTTAATTTTTCGATTGCACTTTCTTGTCATATATGCTTTTGATGATGCCTTGATATTTTTCTCCCTTATTGGTCTTTTCTGAAATGTACATTTCTACAAAGAATATATCCCCACTGACTTTCGGCTTTTTGGGAGTGGCCAAAAGACTGGTTAGTGTTGCCCAAGTAACACTAATGCATCGAATCTCATTAGAATTCCGCTGTTAAACGTGCTTAAAGAAAATGGAGCGCGATGGTGATACAGGTATTTCTCTTGGACAGCCGCTTGTAGAGCTCAGCCAATCTTCCGTTCCAGAGAACAATACTTCTTTCCTCAAGACTGTTTTCAACAGCGCCAACGCCATCTTAGGTCAGTACTGTATTGTACTGTTCTTTACTTTTGATAACCCGGAAAATTTGTTTTCAGAGATTTTTGTTATCGTCTAGTAGTATAGATTGGGCCGTAAATGAGCCATATCAAAAGCGACCTTATTTCCGTCTCTACTAACATAATACTCCATCTTGTCTGTCCAACACTCAGGAAATGGAGTTTTGCTAGTTCCATACGCGTTGGCGTCTGGTGGATGGTTAAGCGTATTTTTTCTGTTCGCCATATTCATTGCAGCAGCATACACGGGCCTTCTCGTTACTAGATGTCTTGAAGTAGATCCAAGGATCAAATCCTACCCCGACATTGGAGAGCATGCATTCGGGATTACTGGTAAAACAATCGTGCTGATCATTCTATACATGGATCTCTACATCTCCACCACCGGATTCTTAATCCTAGAAGGAGATAACTTACACAACTTGTTCCCAAATATCGCAATTGAAGTGCTAGGATTAACATTGGACGGTAAATCGACCTTTATAATACTTACCGCTCTTATTGTCCTCCCGACTGTCATATTGGACGACTTTAGTATCCTCGGATACATATCTGCTAGCGGTGTCCTAGCTTCTGTGCTGATCCTTGGATCAGTTCTATGGGTTGGAGCATTCAATGGTGTCGGGTTCCACCAGAAGGGATCGCTCCTCGAGTGGAAAGGATTACCCACCACCATAAGCTTATACATGTTCTGCTATAGTGCTCATCTGGTTTTACCACCGTTATACAATTCCATGCAGGATAAAACCCGTTTCTCTAAGGTCATACTCGTTAGCTTTTCTCTCTCGACCTTAATCTACGCTCCCATGGCCATCTTCGGGTACATGATGTTCGGTCCAAACATGAAAACACAAATAACTCTTAACCTTCCAACCGAGAAATTGAGCTCAAAAATCGCCATCTACACAACATTAGTCACCCCATTAACCAAATACGCGCTGATCTTAAAACCAGCTATTATATCGCTAGAGAGTTGGTTCAAATCTAGTTACACCGAAACCAAGTACTTTAAGATGGTGTTGAGGACTAGTTTGGTCGTAACTCAGGTTGTAGTGGCATTGTGTCTCCCCTTCTTTACGTACTTAATGTCGCTAACTGGGGCTTTACTATGTGCCACCGGCTCGCTTGCAATTCCATGTTTGAGCTACTTGAAGTTTTCAAGCACCAACCTGGTTAAGTTGAGAATGGTGGAGAGAATGTTCCTTTGGGGAATTGTTTTCCTGAGTATGTTGATTATGGTCTTTGGTACCTACAATTCTTTGGCAGATATAGTAGCCGAGATAAACAAATGAATGAAACGGAAAGGTAATTTGTAATAATATGGAGTATTGTTTTGTAGTTTGAAAATATTGATTGCAATGAGCCTCAGAAGTATGAATGACAGAAAGAGCTATCAATCTATAAAGGTGGCAATCAGGTCACTCAAATCGGTTACGGGTCATGTCAAAGCGGGTTGGGTCATATCGGGTTCGGGTTGTGTCGGGTCATTAACGGGTTCAGGTCGGGTTATATTCAGGTCGGGTCATCAATGGGAGACAAGTCAGGTCGGATCAATGTCGGGTCAGGTTATCAACATACATTTTCTCTCATGTATTTAGTTTTAGATGGGTAATTTTATGTTTAAATAATGT
>JAOWBH010148760.1:0-12408 GCA_028566215.1 Silene coronaria | reverse complement strand
AAATACTACCACGGTTTCAATATTATTGACAACGGTTTTTGAACCGTTCTTAATATTTTATTACGGTTATTTTAACCACGGTTATTTTAACCCGTGATTTATGTTTTATAACGGTTCTGCTTTTTTAACAACTGTGGTAAAATAATAACAACGGTCAATGTAAGAATGGTTTCGTGTTTTGTGTTATAACGGTATATTACATTATCTAACCGTTGTTGATGGCGATATTTGGCGTAGTGAAGTATTCAATTACAACCTAGATGTATGAATAATTAAAGAGAGATTAAGACTAATTATGAAGAATGGAGGCAAATGATGTTCTCCTTTCTAATCCTCTTACATAATAGGTATTTATAGCCAAAAGATTAGGTTAAAAAATAGATTAAGAAAAGAGATTAGAGGCGGCGGATCTGAGGCGCATCTCGAGCGGGACAGGAGTCATCTCGAACGAGATGACTGTTGTCGTGGCTCTAGCTCGAGCGGGATGTGAGCATCTCGAGCAAGATGTCTCACAAGACTTTTCTTCCTTCTCCTCTTCTTCTTCTTTATCCCTCTTTATTGACTTACGCCTTCTTGTCGTATCCTCCTTCTTACGTCTTTATGCACGAGTCATCCTTGGGCCAGCAAAATGAGCGTACAAGGTGGGATTTCCACCTTATTTGGCTCCTTTCCTACAATTCACATAAAATAAGGTAGAAATGCGAATATGAAGCTTTTTGCCATAAAACCGACTACAAATAAGATGCATAGAAAATAAGGCTAGTTAGGGGGTATAAAATGGGTAAATTAGAACCACATCAAATATCCCCAAACCAAACCTTTGCTCGTCTTCGAGTAAAGAGGTGAAAAAGACAACGACCTTTATTGAAACTACACCTAATAGCATATCTGATACAAGACAATTAGCGGGCCTTGCTCCGCTCCTTCAACTCACAACAAGATATCCATGAGGTAAGATACCTTTCTTGCAAGGCAAGTAGGGTCTTGCCAAAACTTCGATGCAACCTAACATTAAGCACACAAAATACGAAGATGCATCTACAAAAGATTAGCTACTTCCCTCGTCAAAGTAGAGGAATAAACCAAGAGAGAACTAATATAAGTGTATATATTTCAATGTAGTCACTAGTTCTATAGATTACTAGCTCTAACAGGATGTAACCGAATCACCTCCAAGTGGTTTCAAATTAGTATGTCTTTCATCCACATTTGCTAAAATACGTCGTCAAGGGAGATCAAGTGGAAATGGAATGAGAGACCTCGTGACGTTAGAAGATACTGTTGGTTTGTATTGCATTCCCCTCCTCACTGAGATAAGAAGAAGGGTCGTCTATCTTTGACAAGTAACTACGGAGTGAAACCATCTAAAATGTAAGGAAAAGCTTTTTATTTAAGAGTTCTTATTTGAACTTGTTTTTGGTTTGTTTTTCGACAACTTTGATTTGGCAATTGAATATCACAATATGTCTAGCAAAGGGTATGCGGCAGAGACCAACAATAAGCAAATACTCGCCTTAGTAACTCGAGAGTGACCCTATATGTAGAGAGGGTATTATAGAAAAGTCTAGAAGTTTCTTTTTGCACTCCTTTAGCTAGGTTCAACAAAATTTGGCAAACAAATTTTTGATTTGATATTTGATTTTTGTTTAGTTTTTTATTTGGATATGAAATGAAAATGAACTCATTTTTCTTTATGTACGATTTTTCCTTTTGTATGGCATTTGTAGAGCTTGAGATGGCAAAAATTGGAGTTAGTTGCATGGCTCGGAGGTCATCTAGCAATACACGGCAACCAAGAAACTATCACATCATTGGGGGTGGACTAATGGTCAAAATCGCAAACCCTTGACTAAGATTAGCAAACGGGTCAAAAGACACTAGTAGGACACTACTTAAGGTGTTTCAATTCTAGTCTTCTAGACAAAGTCCTAAATAGAAAAAGTATCTACACCGACCTATTTACACTTATCAAAGTTCTCGGTTGGGCATTTTCCAAAAGTTTTCCTAATGCAACTATATATCATGATGCAAACTACTATATACATGTTATAAAGCATATGCTCTAACAACTAGTATGTCATATAATACAAAGCAAAACTCCTAACAATACATAGGAAATCAACAACCGCAACAACAAAACTTCACCTCATCGCCCTCAACATACAAACTCAATCTCTTCAAGTGACAATTGAAAATAAATGAAAGGGAAAAGAGATTAGAACGATCATACCATGCGGTCTTCATTTCCCTTGTCAGTATCTCGAATGAGGCGACATGCCCTATGTGAGAAGAGTAACAAACACACAACGTATATACAATTCTGCACTACAATGTAAACAACATGTTTTTGGATTTTGTAAATTTAAAATTTTTAGGATTTTTGATTTTTTTGAAAACAAAGAACGTGTTTTTGGGTTTTTCAAATTTTTAATTTTTTTATGAAATTTTCGATTTACATTCTCATCCCCACACTAAGAAAGTACATTGTCCCTAGTGTACACAATGTGGACGGGAAATCAATGCATGAATGCAAATGAATGTATTAATGCATGATTTAACCAAATGCAAGTGTATGCTTTAACCACTAATGCAAGGTTAGCAACTAAGTTAGTCTATATGATGCATGTAAACGATCAAGTAGGGAGCTAATTATGATTAACTCGGGTCTCTTATAGCTATACTTCCCCAAAACGAAGAAACACTATTGCTAGTGCAAAAAGAGGGATGTTTGACTACTAGAGACCATGCATGAATGCAACGTGCTCTACTCTAAACTACGTGATGCATGATCTTTTATTGATAGAGAGCTAATTTTGATTAACTACTATTCAGTATGATCAAACTTCTAACAAAAGAATATTTTACAAAGCACTTATTAATGTGCCAAAAATGGGAAAAGATCGAGCATAGCCAATGCATGCTATGCAATTGTCATTTTGATTTTTCCTTGCAAGGAGCAATAATGTGGCACCAAGATGTTGATATGGGCAAATCCACCTTCCAGGGACTGAGGCAACTTAACTAAAGAGTCCAAACATGACTCTACACTACTATGGATGCACATGAAACAAATGTTGAAATTAAAAGCATGAAATGAGGAAGAAGAAGAAGGATACCTAAATCGCAAGGATTTTAATGAGAGTCATCGTCACACATGAACACGCCGCCGTCCTATATAACCATCCTCGGGTTTGCCATCGTCATCACCATTTCTATCACCGTCATCGCCACTTGAGCTAGAGTGCTCACTAGGCGTACCATCATCATCATCATCACTTGAGTCTTGCCCACTTTCACTTGTATTTTTCTCCCTTTGCTCACTTTCCGCTATTGGTTGATTGACATTTTGACTTGGGAAGAAGACTTGTCGATCGATCCAATCCGGAAATGGAGTGTTCGTATCAAGTAGCCCTTGTTGAGCCATGTGTAACAAAAGAGGGTATTGAACATAGTACGCATTCACCCGATCCTTGTAAATTTGTTTATGCATGCTGCTCATCATTCCTATCAAATAATCATCGTTAGCCACAACAGTAGGATCATCCTCTTGTATTCTTCATAGGGGAATGGATAAGGTTGTGTTTCGATCAAAGAGGTTGTGGAGGTTTGCTTGGTCTTAGAAGAAGAAGCCACATTTCTTGATGAATTTACCATAGAAATCACTTGAACCAAGTAGCTCGATAATTGGATATTATCGTCTTGACGGGGTTTAATGATTGGCAACTTCTTGCATGGTAAAAGGATGAATGTAGAGTCTTTGACTAGCCATTCTAATTTCTCCGACTTCTCTACTCTCCTTAACCAGTAAACTCAACGAATTAGCAAGTCCTCGTCAATGAAGGTGTGACCCGTCACAGCTTTATACTTGTCATCCACATTAAACCGTGGGTTAAAATGCTTTGCGATCTTGGTAATTAATCCTCATTGACAATGAGAGTAATCCCTTTCTCACCTTTATTCAACAACAACCACCTTTCTACCATCAAGTAGACTAAATCTTGTTCAAACATAAATGTACCACTCACTTTGGGATAAGATTCAATTAAGGAAATGTCAAATTCCGTCATGTTCCCGGCTCTAATGTGTTGATTATTTATATGATTTAACCCCCTTTATTAGCTCGGTTTTTATTGTTATTTACACTTTAAGTAGTGTAATTGTGAGCTAATCCTGTTTTCCAGGTGTATTGTTTGCATTTCATTTATTTTTTAGGAAATGAAGCTTTTGTTAGCTAATTTCCGTCATTTGAGCATGCACCAAGATTTACGAGGCTACTAGAAGCAAGTTACAATCATGGAATAGCAATTTGGGAAGAACAAATGCCCCAAGTATGAAGAAAACACAAATGATCATAAGAAAGTATGGAAATGATGGGTAAATGTGGCAAAAGGAGCAAGTGATGCAACCTCATAAGCATATCACATATCATTAGGGGTTGCATGCACTCAACATAGAAGATTAAATGCTCACATGATGCCATACACGGCACCTATCGGGGTTAGAAGACCGGGGTGACCAACCATCAGATCCCAAAATGGATCTGATGCTGAATTTAATGAGCAATAACTCGGCCAGTCACGACCCGTTTTATGTTATCGTTCTCATTTCTAGTTTAGTTTATATTTCTTATTTAGTTTTACATATCATTTAGCTACTAGCATTTCAATATTAACATTTCTTTTAGCATTTCATATTTCCTTTTGTTATCATAGTAGTTTAGCATTTCTTACTTTAGTGATTTCATTATCATTTTATTATTTAGTTCACTATCATTCTCATTTTAGTTTATCATCGTTTTCATTATGTCTATCGTCATCATTTTAATCATAGTTAGTTTTATTTATAACATAAGTGAGTAATTCCTTTGTCTAGGGAGTAGGGAAGCCATGCTAAGTTGATATATACAATGTTGATTAAGATGTTGTAATAATGAATGATTGTTTCTATCACATGTTTGTTTTGCATTGTTAGTCCTTGATTATTGATCACAATTTTAGATTAAATCCGTTAATTCATTCTATAAGTCGAGAGGTACGGAGTTGAATTAGACTAAACATGTTATAGTAGTGATCTAGTCATAGCGAGAGGTTGTTAGAACTCATTCTATGGTTGACAATAAGGCCAAGAGGTGGTTGTCGTGAGACCTAAACAATTAATCATTATTATACATCCAATGTTAACATGAATCATTTTTATCTTGCATGTGTGACCCAATTCCCCTAGACCCTTTAATTATATTGTTAACCTTATCGTTTGTTTATCGTTCAATCAACCAACCAACCAACCAATTGATAATTGACTTAGATAGACATCTACTCATAGCAATTCATCGTAGCAATTACCGTTCCTTGTGGATTCGACCCATATACATACTACATTCATTTGTTAATCAAATTCTAGGATACTTTATCTTTGCATAGGTGTACGATAGCCTATCAGCCTCCTTTCTAGCGAAAATCGTGTTAGCCAAGAACCGTTGGGGATAACGGATTCCCGGGTGTTGAACAAGTAGGATCGAGATTAACTTGTACGATGTGAATTCCCTTCCCGTGAGTGCCTTCCAAAGCGGTTTTGGGTCGAAACCTCTTTGCTTTTTAAGACTCGTAACACCTTGTTTGAGGCCAAAGAAGGTTCTTATGCAATGTAAAGTCATTTTTCGAGTTTTGTTTTCCAGACAAAATTCAATCCAAAACACGCCTTCCTTTTTGATGAACATCCTTTATGAACTTATGAACTCAAGGGTGAGTTCTTGGTAAGTAAATTCATGCATGTTGAATAAGGCCCCCAATCCTATACCAATGAATACCTTTTGCGTCTCGTAAAAATTTCCTTACTTTTGCAAAGTTGAATGACAAGCAAATTTGGTAGGGAGTACATTGTTCTTAGATAGTCGGGAAAAAGCCTCCTTGTGTTCTTCGGAAATGAATCCACTTCGGGGAAACCTTCAAGTTGTTCGATTATCGGATCATCAACCGCTACATTCTCATTCCTCGAATCATGTAACACTAGTATCCCTTAAGAGGCCAGATATTTGTGCCTCTTTGTTGTTGGTGGTGAATTTGGGACATTAACTTTCCCTTTTTTCTTTGATTCTTCCCATTTGCTTCCCTTGGTTCTTGTTTTTCAAAGTTTGACAATTGAATTAACCTTTAAAATATGCTTTAATAAAGACTTGAATAAAGAACCCTAACTTTTCTTACCTTGAAATTTGGGTGATTTTTGAGTTTTCAAAAGCTAATTTTTTATTTAAAGTTTGTAATTTGGTCAAACTTCAACTTTTAAAAACAAATTTGAGATGATTTGATGGTAATTTGGTTAAATGTGTTTTGTTGTTGTGAGGAAGATGAAGAAATGAGTAGGAAGAATTAGGGTTAAAGGGTACATCTCGGACGAGTTATAGCTGTAACTCGGGCGAGTCGGGATTGGTCTCGGGCGGGACACGGCTCATCTCGGGCGAGATGTTGGACAGGCATTTTGCTTAGCAAAAGTCACTTCATCTCGGTCGAGACAACCACTGTCTCGAGCGAGATAGTGCCATCTCGGACGGGACACCCATTGTCTCGCTCGAGATGTGGCAGAGGCACTTTCTATCTTTTTTTCTTCCCCTATCTCGAGCGAGATAGGGTGTATCTTGAGAGAGATACCCACTTGGGGAATCAAAGTCTCCTCAATTTCAATCATTAGCAATTCTTCATCCAATCTTCATATGTGGGTACGTTGATGACGGTCTTTTTAAACCGAGACATCATCACACTAGGTCCTTGTTCCAACACATACTTTCAAACACATCAAAAATCCCTCTCTCACATTCTCTCATACAAAAATAATGTTAGAAAATTTATAATACTGCGGATTAAACAAAAGCATGCAAATTAGAGGGTTAGACTAGTATACATATGATGGTTTAGAGAGGATTCCATCAAACTCTCCTTCTTTGTTGATGATTATGGGGGAAGAGTTAGGACGTTGTTGATATTGCTCAACGTCCCATGAAAGAAGTCAAAATTTGCTCGCTCTCCATATAAAGCTCCCATGAAGTCTTGGGCTTGCTCTCCTCATCTCTCGCTGAAAGTCTCATATTAAAGAAATGAAATTGATATGGACTTAGTAATTGTCGACGGAGGCTACTTGGCATAGAAGTTCTAACTTAAGGATTATACAATCCTTCAAATTCATCATGCCAAAGCCCATTGACTTGCTCCAAATTTCCCTCAATTGGGTGCATATCATTGTTGAAAACGACCAAAGCTTTTGAATCATCAAAGTTAACATCTTCATTGCTCAATATTGAGCTTCCAAGGCTTTCATCATTTATTTTTGGTATAATGTGAGCTTGTTATATATAATCAACCAATAGGAATAAGAGATTACAATGCCTTACAATTTTTGCCTCCTAGTTACAAACAAATTCATCATAAAGCTATGCCTATGTTCTGTAAGCTCTATCCTCCATCCATACATCTTGTTTCATACAAGACTTCAAAGTAAGAAAAATCACATCCTTTACTTCCTGACCTAGTCTCCTTGGTATGCTCAGCTTCAAATCAATTCTACACCTATTGCGTTCCTGCCATATCATATACCAGTAGGCCATAATAGCCACACGCCTGGCCCTCTTTTGCAGACCACTGTAATTAATTAGCCTACCACTGAGCTTCATCTGCAACCATTCTTCAATAATCTGCAGAACTTTATAGTTGTAATGGTAACTTTCAAAGAGATGAGCATGAGTTTCTTGACTAGCTTCACATAAAATACATTTGTCACTGCATCCTAGACCAAACTGATTTAGTTTCACTCTAGTATTCAAAGCTTCATTCGTAATTAGCCATCCCATAAAGGAATGTCTAGGCACACCAGCTGTCTCAGACATCCTCATACCAATGGACAGGGGGGTGTGAACCCTGTAGCCACTGATACCCTGATCCAATAGAGTAGCCTTTTGGATCAGCAATCCAAGTATTACCTTGATACCCAGCCTTCATACAAGCTCTCACCTTGCATATATTCCTCCAATTCCAGTTTGAATCAGAGGGGGGCCTATAGTAATTCCAATCTCTTCCTTTCAGGTAGACATGATCAACCCACAACATCCAAAGTCTATCAGCTTTAGTATAAATCCAGTTCACTAGCTTCCCAATTGTTGCTTTGTTCCACACCCCTGCTTCTTTAATACCCAAACCCCCTTCCTTCTTGCTGCAACAAACTTTCTGCCAGGCCACCAATGGAGTTCTCTGATATTCAGTGCCACCATCTCAAAGATAATTTATACAAGCTACCTCTACTCTATTAATAACACTTTGGAATAAGGAATATGGAAGCCCAGTAGTTGTGCAAAGTATTGAGTACAGAATTGATGAGACCAAGTCTCCCAGCATAGCTTCATTTCCTAGCATCTATTCCCCTGACTTTGGAAACAATTCGTTCAAGAAGAATACTGCAATTTTGCTTAGTTAGTCTGCCTGACTAAATAGGAATGCCCAGATACCTGAATGGCAAGTTTCCTTGTTTGAAACCATATACCTGAATGATATCATTCCTAATATTATCTGCAACACCATTGAAAATCACTTCTGATTTTTTAGCATTCATTTTCAACCCAGATGCAGCAGAGAAAATTGAAAAGGCTCTCAGAAGAAGCATGATTGATCTTACATCTCCTTTGCAGAACATCAACAAGTCATCAGCAAATAGAAGGTGATTCAGTTGCAAGGAAGCACATAGAGGATGATATCTAAAATATCATTTTTGAGCAGCAAAATCCAAAACCCTTGTCAAATATTCCATACACACTATGAATAATAAAGGTGACATAGGATCCCCTTGCCTAAGCCCTATCTTGCTATCAAAATACCCAAACTGTGCTCCATTAAGATTAAGAGTAAAAGTAGGATAGGTAACACAACACATTACCAACTTCCTAAACTTCTCAGGAAAATTCAAGTCTATGAGCATTTGTTCAACAAAATTCCATTCTATAGTATCATAAGCTTTCTGAAGATCCAATTTAAACATACACCTAAGATATTTGTTGCCCCTGCTATAATATCGCACAAGGTCCTGGCATATCAAAATATTGTCCAATATACTTCTTCCTTTTACAAAAGCCCCTTGATTTTTGCTTATAATATCAGGTAATACCAAAGCCATCCTGTTGCAAATCAGTTTAGAAATTGCCTTGTAAATGACATTACAACAAGCAATAGGACGAAAATAAGTCACATTAACAGGTCTATCCACTTTTGGTATTAAAGTAATCACAGTTGAGTTGAGTTGAGAAAGCAATTTCCCAGTTTCAAACACATTCAAGTCATTCATTATAGCTTTCCGCACTTCATCACCAACAATGTCCCAGGCATCCCTAAAGAACTGATTGGCGTAGCCATCTAGGCCTGGTGACTTGTCCTTAAGAATGCTGAACAGACTCTCTTTCACTTTTTCAATAGTACAGGTTTGTTCAAAGTATTACAATGCTCTTCTGTACAACAATTCTCTCTTCTAACCACCTTTAAATTCACAGGATCAGTCTCAGTATTTTGCCCTAACAGGCCCTGATAATACTCCATAAAAGCCCTCTATATCTCATCACCTTCACTACATAGCTTACCTTCCTTATCTTCAATCCGAAGTACTTTATTAAGCATAATTCTTTTCTTGATTGCTTGATGAAAATAGGAAGTATTAATATCTCCTGCCATAGACCATTGAGCCTTAGCTTTTTGTAACAAAAAACTATCCCTAGCTTCCATCAGTTCTTTAACCTCATGAGAAAGATCATACTCTCTCTGTATAAGTGCATCATTATCAAGATTATCAACTATCTGTTTTTTAATCTCTTTCAACAGTTTGCTGGCTATGTTAGTACTATTCTCAACATTGGAGAAACAAGTTTTGTTCAATTGCTTTAAAACAGGTTTGAGAGCCTTCAATTTCTTCACCACCTTGAACATTTTAGTGCCCTCATACCTTATACTCCAAGCAGCATTCACACACTCCTTAAACATCTCAGCACTCCCCCACATATTAAAGTATTTAAAACTCTTTCTTCCTCCAAAATCAGCTTTCTGATTAACCAAAGTACATGGGCAATGATCAAAAATTCCTTCAGGGTGGAAGTGAGCAATATAATCATCATAATTATCCAGCCAATCCCGATTCCCCATGATCCTTTCCAGTCTACTATACACTCTATCTCTTGACTCTTGTTTATTAGACCAGGTATACAAGGCTCCAGTAGCTTTCAAGTTCTCCATTCCATAGATAGATACACAATCCTGAAAATACTTCATCTCTGCTTCTGTAGTATTCCCTTCTAATCTTTCAATAGGAGAAAGTACAGTATTGAAATCACCGGCCCATAACCAAGGTCCACTATAATCCACTTCTTGTTTAGTATTCCCTCCTAATCTATCAATAGGCTTTCATCATTGATGTTACACAATTTGTCAAAACTTTTGACAAAAGCTTCTTCTTCCGGTATATCACATTGTTTTTCCTTGTTTTGAAAAGAGGTCCCCACAAGAAAGCAAGGCTCATCTAGGCTTGGTGCCTTCATGGTCTTGACCAAGTTAAAGGTTACTTTCCCGTCTCCTACCTTCAAAGTTAACATCTCATTTTTCACATCAATAACTGCTCCGGCGGTGTATAGAAATGGTCTTCCAAAAATTATGGGTATGTTGGCATCTTCGGCCATGTCAACTATCACAAAGTCTACCGGAATAAAGAATTTTCCAACTCTTACCGGCACATCTTCAAGGACTTATAAGTGTCTTTTCGTTGAAACGATCCGCCATTTGAAATATCATACTTGTGCACTTGAACTCACTTATTCCTAGCTTCTCACAAACGGAGTAGGGCATAACACTCACGCTAGCTCCAAGATCACAAAATGTCTTGCTTATCCTGGTGTTGCCAATAATGCAAGGAATAGAGAAACTTCCCAGATCTTTTAGTTTTGGCGTGAGGTTCCTTGAACAATAGCACTACTCGTTTCGGTAAATGCAATGGTTTCCATGACTCCAATTGATCTTTTCTTCGTAAGAATAACCTTCATGTACTTGGCATAAGTCAAAACATGTGTGATGAGTTCCATAAAGGGAACAGAAACTTCCAATTTCTTCACGATTTCCATGAATTTTTCCAAGTGCTTATCCATTTATTGCTTCGGTTGGCGACTAGGAAAAGGTATCCTAATCATGATAGGTTCTCCATCTTCCTTTTCCTTATCATCCACCCTTCTTCACTTTGAAGTGTCAACTTCATTGGTTGAGGTGTTCCTCGTTGCATCTTCCTTTCTTGCCTTTTCTTTGTTCAACCCATGACCTCCTAACTCTTTATCACTTTTCTCCTTGGTAGCCTTACTAACTTCAACATCGTCTTCACTTGGTATCATCGGACTCTCATACTCTTTTCCACACCTCAATATAGCATTGGCGGTCTCATATTTTGGTGGGTTGCCTTTGGGTGGTAGTGTCTCCTTTTGCCTATGAGAATTTGATGTTGTCATTTGGGACATTTGCGTTTCAAGCATCTTATTATGAGGTAAGATGTTGTTGATTGTGATGTCCTTAGCTTGAGCATCTTTTTACATTCGAGTGAAAAAGTCTTGTTGATTCTTTTCCATTTGAATTACCGCATTTTGCATGTCAAAATTTATGTTATGATTATTCATTGGTGGTTGGGTTGGTGCATGGTGAAATTGTTTATTTGGAAACCCAAGTTAGTTTTAATTTTGATTGTGCTTGCGGGGTCTTTGAACATGTTGGTTGTTTTGAGCTTGATTCTGGTTTCTCATTGGTGGTGGTAAATATGGTTGGTGTTGTTGGTTTTGAACATTTTGACTTTTATAAGAGAAATTTGGATGATATTTTGTGTTCTCATTATAGAAGTTAGAGTAAGGTGTTCCTTGACAATATGCTTGAAAAGCATTTACTTGTTCTAGACTTCCTCGACATTCATTGGATTCATGTCCAAATATAATGCAACTTTCACAAATTCCATCGGGTAACAAAGGTGTCATAGACATGGCATTGACTTGTTGCATAGCTCCTTGGCTAGATGAGCTAGAAGGTTGACTCATTTGCGACACAGCCGCTTTGAATTTGATGTTCATTGTGTCCATATGGCCATTGAGTTGTGATCCAAAATCGGCACTTAATTGGGTGATGGCATCATCCACTTCATATTTTCCACCTCTTTGAGCTTTCCTTGGTCGACTATATTGTGAGTTATGAGTTGACATCTCCTCAATCTTAGCCTATGTTTGATTGTCATCCACCTCGGTGAACATACCATTTGATCCAATATTCAAGACATTTCTTATATCTTCATACAAACCATTCCAAAATTGTTGAATGAGGAACCATTCGCTTAAGCCATGATGTGGGCAAGAGCGACATATCGATTTGA
>JAOWBH010148749.1:8024-21155 GCA_028566215.1 Silene coronaria | reverse complement strand
GGTAGGGGATTTGGGTATTCACCATTATTTCATTAGAAGTTGACTTGCTCTTACCTTATCTAAGCTTGGGATTTTGGGGATTAATCCTTCAATGACTATTGGTGAACTATTTGGATATGGTGACGACTTGACCCGTTTAGTTTAATTCCAGCTTGGTTAGAAATAGCTAAATGGGCACCTAGTTTTAGGTGACTACCCTGACTTAAGAAATTGGGTTAAGGGTTTTGGTTGGAATCGCTCGAAAGACCTTTCTACCTAATTTCTACCCCCAAATTCGGATTTGGTGATTGTTCGTTTTTCTTGAGCTTTTGTGTGAACCCGACTCCCCGACTCCCTCTGACGCTTTAATCATTTATTTGAATCCCTCCTTTCTTAGATTTAGTTAGTCATTTCGAGTAGTCATTACTTTGTTAGATTACAATTTATCGTAACGTTATTTGGCTCCCATTACTTGTTAAACTAGACATAGACTATTCAATTTGCCATCCCTGTGGATTCGATACACTTCTTACCTAATACTACCCTTAGGTGATAAGTTAACTTGATAATAAAAAAGGCGACTAAAACTTGTTATCAATAGGAATAGGAAAAACTTGCCAAAACTGAATATGAAAAGTATTTGAGGCCGTCTTCCAGTGAAAAAGGCCCAGGAAAGGGCGCAGCCCCTGCTACGACCGTTCCTGAAGACGCGGCAGGCGCTGCGTCTTCTTTCCAGCCTGTTTCTTTCCGAGCGAGTTTTGGAAAGCCGAAAAACTATATATAGGAGATGACTCCGACCCGTATACTCGCAATTCTCATCACCAATCATCTTCTTCTTATAAAATCTTGAAGAAAAATATTTCTCAAAAATTAAGATGGATATTTTCGAAAACCGAGTCAAAGCATGGATCTACGAGTTTACAAACGTAGAGAAGCATGACATGGAGGCATATGGAATAGGAACCATCATTGGCCTAAAGCAAGTTAAGGTATTGAAACCCTTTCTCGATGCTTATCTTGAATATTGGAATCCGTCTTTTCATGTTTTTGCATTTCTGGGAGGTGAAATTTGCCCATTTCCCGAACAGATAGCCGCGGTTAGGGGGTGGGATGTGGAAAATGCTCTAGTAGTGCCACCTAGTTCCCAGGGCTACACGAACAAATTTAGATACTTCTTAAGACTCACCCGAGCTGAAGTAGACCACTTAATGACCGCAAAGGGTGTGAGAATGTTCGAATTTATGGACCGATTCATAGATAGGAATGATACTACTTTATCATATGCTACAAGATGGAGAGCCTTTGGATTTTGCCTCCTCCATTGCTACATTTTTCGTGGACACGTTGATAAGGATATGAGAGGTGATACGATTTCTCTCCATCGTCGAACAAATGGAGCTGTGCAGGAGCCCAACATGCTTGATTCTCGGAGAGACCATACTCAGCTTGGATAACCGGAAGGCCAACTGTGATTTACCGTACCTTGGAAGCCCGCTAATTTTATAGGTAAAATGGACTACCCTTTTTTTGTCTCTTTATTTCTTTTCCTTTTTGATTTTTGATTTTTGTATCGGTAATCGGTTGTAGATATGGCTAATAAAGAGGCTAAGGCTAATCGAGCCCCCCGTTAATGTCTTGTGCTACCGTGACCACTCCATTGTGATGAGGACTAGACTCTTCTATGTTGAATTCACCCGACTCTGCAATTACTGGGAAGATAAGCTGAAAACTGAGGGAGGGCCCTTAATTAGATGGATTGTGCCATGGTGGCATTTGCAGGCATTGACTGGTGTATCATCACTTGACCCTACACGATCCGTTCGTGTACCCGGCTTGTAATTCATGGTGAACATTTTCCCGGAGAGGCTTCTTAGACATGTGGGTTTGAAGCAGAAGATACCGAAACTTGATACCTTGCCCAAGACCGCTCTTGCTCATACGTCTGAATCATGCTTTGAATAGGCTGTCCGTTGGATGCAGAGAAACATGTGGTATGTACCCGTTCCTCTTGGCTCTTTATGGGTATTTGTTTCATATTTGCAATGGACAAAAGCCGGTACTTCTGAGGAGTGCGAGAAGCTAAGGATGAGTGAGCCGACTGGCTATATAAGGCGCGATGCTGTCAAGGATAAGCAGGACTATTTGACTAAGCTTGAAGAGGGAGAAAGGTCCCAAGCCATCCATTCTAAGAAGAAATTAAGGAAGAATCCTCTTGTTAAGAAGATGGTGATCACGAGAGATGAAAGATCATGGCCACGAGAGAGACCTTTGGTGATTAGGTCAAAGATAATACTAGAGCGACCACCTCGAGGCCGAGATGACAAGAAAAATGACAAAGGCAAAGGGAAGATGAAAGATTTAGAATAGGCCCTTGTCTTTTATTAGATATTATTTGCTGTAATAAATTCCATGATTTTTAGAATCCTAGCCTAGACTTTATTTTCAGCATTTATTATTATGTCATATTACTATTTAAATGAATAGAACAATTATATTAGTTAGAAACTCGAGATTGTCCCTTTTTATTTATTTTTTCGAATTCCAATTAATTAAAACAGTCCTTCCATTCATAAAATAAAGTTGTGGTTGTATCCTTTAAAAATCAAGAGCTTTATAATGAACTTAGGAACGATAAGCATGGTGCTTTAATTACACCAAAAATGCAATTGAATTATTTTGATGATATAGAGGATAATAAAAAATGTCAAAATGCAAGAGTGAAGATGACATAAAAAATTGGCCAAGGGTCGTGTGCGCCGTGATGCAAGAACGTCACGTGAGAATCTTCAAGGCGCGATGTAAGTCAGGGATAATACTTCTTTAACTGGTCTAGATTAGTCGGGTTTGAGAATTCATTCCCATCTAAGTCCGTGATTCTAACTGCCCCTCCTGATAGAATAGTCTTAACAAGGTAGGGTCTGGCCTAGTTAGGTTTAAATTTTCTTCTAGGGTCGACTGGTAGAAGAGCACGGACGGATTTGAGCACCAAATCCCCTTCCTTTATATTCCTTGGTTTAACCTTCTTGTTGAAAGTCCTTGATACATCTGAACATTATGCAAGGCCCGTAATCGTCATTCATCCAAGAGGATGAGCTCTTCATATCTTCGTTTTTGCCATTCTGCCTATGGAATCCGACTTTCAAGTAGAATGCGTAGAGATGGGATTTCTAGCTCTACAGGTTGCACTGCTTCCATTCCTTAAGTTAGATAAAGAGGAATAGCTCCAGTGGGCGTCCTAACTAAAGTTCGATACCCTCATAATGTGAATGATATTTTATTTGGCCAGTCGCGGTAATTATCTATCATCTTTTTCAGAATCGTCATGACATTCTTATTTGCTGCCTCAATGGCGCCATTTATCTGTGGTCTGTATAGAAAAGAATGATGGTGATTGATTTTGTACTTGGCCATCAATTGTTGTGATACTCCGTATTTCTTTTGCTTAGGCACTCGATCGAGTAGCTTGTACTCGATCGAGTGTTGGGTGCACTCGGCCGAGTACTTGCTACTCGACCGAGTGTTTTGTGGGGACAGTCTTAATGACATTTTGGAGTGTTCTTGAGTGTGTGCAGTCGGCGGAGTAGGGAAGTACTCGACCAAGTGGGCTTCACTCGATCGAGTGACTTTACGTTTTGCGAAAATCGAGCGGTTAGGTTAGGGTAATTAGGGGGTGATACATATTTAATCATTTTGTCATTATTCATTCAGAAAACATCATTTCACTCTTAACCACTCCCCTAATCACCCTAATCACATCTCTAGCAAACCTTTGGTTCAATCGATTGTCGGATTCCGTTGCACACACTCCCGCGTGATTGTAGGCGACGACTTCGTAGAGGATCGGTTTTAGTACTTGCTTGTGATCAGATTCGCTGTTGCTTTTGAGGTAGGTTTTCCTAATCAGTATTTGCAATTGTATTATTTTGAATATTAAAATGTTGTAATGTGATGATGATTGTATTCTGATGACGATGATGATATTGTGATAATGGTGATTTGGTGGTTGTTGGTGGCGTTTGTGTTGTTATTTGTGGGGCCATTGGGAGACGATCTCACCCCCATGATTCGCCCCTCGTGAATCTCATCACGAGGGGGATGTGCACATTAAGGAACTGGGTTCGCTCATGCTCCGAGCGAGGCTTAGGTGGGCACTGGCTGCAGTCCCCCACTGGCAGAGCGGACTATCTGTTGCGACAGATAGTCCATTGTGTTGATGATGGATTGGAGAGTGGAGATGATGATGTTGGTATTGTTGTACGGTTTTGTGTTGGCTTAATATGTTGCGCATTACTGACTTGTTAGCTTTGTTGTTTCTTTGTCCTGCTGTGATCCATTCGATGTTGTGGCGAATGGTGAGTAGTGTTGTCACCGCAAATTTTGTATAACGATAACTGAAATACAAAACAAGGAAACAAATAAATTTTATTAATAAGTATTAAAAAGTATGTGTACAATCTCTAATGTATCCTCTAATTCTAATATGCCGTAAAGGGTACGTGTACGGGGTACACGTGAGGGGTGCGATGTAGACAACTTTTATTACTACACGCGAGGTTTGAATTTGATTTCTTGAGAGGGTCGCAATGACGTGAATCTCTCTTGAAGGTTTGAATGTTTGATTGAATCTTCAATGCAGGCGGCACGATTTGATGTGCTTGTTGACTGCTTGCAACGATTTTGACAGAGAGGATTTGTAGGAATTTGTACCTTGTTCTCTCTAGCTCCTTTGCAATTATGAATTTCCAACTCTTAGAATGAATGAGGAGAGCTCTATTTATAGAGTTTTGATTCTCCTTGGTGAACTTTGGTAGTCACAGGCCCATTTATGGGTTTATTAGTGAACTTGACCTAAATTTGCTTCTTTCCGGGTTTAGTGATCCGAATAGCTTATTTGTAATCTGAATCGACCCATATTTCATTTAAGCGGGGTAAAATAATTAAACCGAGTTAAAATTTAGTATTAACTCAAGATAATTAATTTATTTGATATTCGGCACATTAGTAAATTTTCGGTGCCTACAGAAATACCTAGCGGCACTTTAATTCCTAATTAAGTGAACCAAATGACCCCTATTAATATCCAAAATTTAATCACTATCATTGTCGTAATTTAGTTTGCGACTTTTTAAACGGTTTTCCTCATGTCGACCGATAATTCTTATACAACACCGACGTTAATTAGTAATGTTTAATTGTTATTTAACGACATTTAAAAGATGGAAACTAAAAAAACGGATGTGAATAGTGCACGTCTAGCCCTAGGCGGCTTGGACGTGGGCACCCGACGTCTGAAAAGGGCTGAACGTGCACTATTCTCGCAGCATGGATTTAATAAGGAGAGCGCAATGGTCCTTAAAATATGGACGTGCACTATTCACGTTCTATGCTTAAAACTATCAGATAGTATAATGAACTGAATGACTTGACTTCTCACTGATGGAAACTGATTACAACTTATAGTGAGTTACCTTGGGGAATAATCCAAGATAATCCTAAATAATATCCTAACTAATATATTATCTAATGATAATATATTATACCATAATAATATCTCCTAATATTCTCTAATACACCCCCTTAGTCAAAGCGGTAGAGACAATGAACGCTTTGATTGGATCAAATATGGTTGATAATGCCCTTGTAAATGAACCAAGTTGACCTTTGTCGATGCTCGAACCGGATGTGACGCCTTGCGGTTGTAACTTGCCATGATCTTGCCGTAAGAAAGGCCACACTTTCTAATAACACTAATGCATGAGATTAATTGTGCACGAGAGTTGAAACAACTCGTAAGACACAAATTAGATGGACGTCAAGGTGCACGAGGGCCGTAGCAGCTCGTGAAAAACCGATTATAGAAAAAAAAAAGAAAAAACAAATGGTGCACGAGGGCCGAAGAAGACTCGTGAAACACTGAGACTGTGAGGGACGAAGCAAACTCAACAGTACAACTAAATAAAAAGAAAAACAATCAGACTAAACTGAAAACCCTAAGCACACGTTCAAAATTACCAAAGGAAATAGCCGACGGAGTCATACCACCCGGCCCGTTAGGCAAGGATGGTTGCTGGGAGAACCCTAGGCAGACATGGAGACGGCAACGTCATACGTGGCGGCAGTTTAGATCGGACATCGTAGCTGGATGCGATGACGGTGGCGGTTGCCGAAGCAATGTGGCAGATGGGGTTGTTTTAGCAACCATAGACAACGACAGCAAGTGTAATAGCGGCGGTATGGACGGAGTCAACAAGGCAGGCAGATGAAGACACACCAACATGATAAGCGACTGAAGGAGGGTGAAGAATTTATTTATTTTTTCTAATATTATAATCAGGTTGTAGATAGGGTGTACGAAATGGACAAAGAGCAGGGTTTTGGATGAGGGCGGTCCGTTGGGGTGGAGTTTGGGCCGAGAATGGCTGCTCAAAATCCTAGGGTGATGGGCTGGTTTGGTGGCCATGGGTCAGGATGTGGTAGCAGTTGAGGGATCGGAGGCAGTTGGTAGGTTTTGGTTGATGGGTGTCAGGGTGTTGTACGTGGGGTATGGAACCAGATTTGTTATTGTAAAATAATAATATATTCCTAATGTTTCTACTATCAATGACGTAGGACTCGCTGATATGTTATGTAATACCCGCCGGAGATGGTAAGATCGCCATCTCCGGTAGGATGTTTAAGTACTATTGTGTGTCAAAGCGGAAGTTTTGTGAGGATCGTTTAAGCTGATACCATGTCAAATAGTATAATGAACTGAATGACTTGACTTCTCATTAATGGAAACCGATTACAACTTATAGTGAGTTACCTTAGGGAATAATCCAATATATTCCTAAATAATATCCAAACTAATATATTATCTAATGATAATATATTCTACCATAATAATACTCCCTCCCATACTCTCTTTTCTTCTCTCTTTACTTAAACGGATTATTCAGGTTTTCATCCTCTTTCTTATTTTGGTAAGTTTTTTATTAATATTATACTTCACCTCTTTCCAATCACCAAACCCTACAATCTCCTTTATTAATATTTAATCATAATTATTTTTACTTATCTCCAATTACCAAACCTCACTCATATCTTTTATTAATATTTAATCCAAATTATTCATACATCTCTCCAATCACTAAACCACACCCATAATATAATGATCTCTCTCTTAAATTTTGTGCCCACCACAAAAAGGAAGAAAAGAGAGTATGGGAGGGAGTATCTCCTAATATTCTCTAATAAAAACATCAAAAAATTAATAATGGCCAACAATTTATAGACGAGGAGTGTATTAAGTTTCACAATTAGCAGCCCACAATTGAGACTCAGTAGCAACATGTATGTATGTGTGTGGAAGGACAACAATGAAAGCATCATCAGGGGTGTCTTATAACAAACAGATCCTCGGTGCACCGCAACAGAATAATGCCCTAAATAAGAATGCACAAGTAGACTATAATTCGATGTTTGTATTGAATTTCAACAATTAAACTTATAAATTTGGTGTCCAAAACCGGAGACCTGGTTCCCCCGCCCGTGGTTGCACGGGGCCTTAGACGCCCCTAAGCATCATCATGGATAAGCTTGATAAGATTGCATTAGAAAAAAAAATAAGGAAGGAAAAGGGCATTAGTTATCAAGTCAGACTAACCAAACCGACATTAAGATCCATTAAGCCAAGCTTTAATTCGTTTCGACGCATTTATATATTAGTTCGTAAAATTCATCAAGGGCGTAGGTCGATTGTCAATGATCATCAGACTATATAAGATAAGCATTAACTAACAACATTAATTTTCATTGATCTAACAAAGAGAAAATAAGCGGGTAACTACCGTTACAAAACCCTAATACAATCCCCCTCTGATACCATTTTTGTGACAACCCTCGCTAAAGCGGAAATCAAAACATGCAAATACGTAGCGGAAATACGTAGAAATTTGAAACTTTTAACATCAAACAAAGCGAGGATCATCATGATACAAACCAAATAAATTCCGAATAGACAAATGTATGAAATAAGTTTGAAAGTAGCAAGACTACAAGTTCGTTGGGGAAAAGATATCCCTCGAAAGAGTCTAGTACAAGCAATCTAAGGTCAAAACATCAACGGTGATGCTCGCTAGCTCACACGAGTCCAACCCTAGAAAAGCGCACCACCTGTCATTCATGAAACATGAACGCCACAGTTAGTGGGGAGTAACTCAGGGTTCTCCTAGCCACATTTCACCAAGTTAAATGTACAAGGTAAAATAACAACATGGGTAGCAATAGAAAAAAAAACATAAGCAAGCATGTGAACCACATATAGTGATTGAATGAGAATAAAAACATGAACAAAAAGATAGTAGGTAAGTAGCATAAATCGATATCAAGCAATAGTATCCAAATCGTATGAGTAGACATCGACTCTTGACAACCATGACCACGACTCATGCAAACTCAAGTAATAGAAACCTCTTACTACTCTAAGACTCAACTCCTTTTGGTAAGACATCGGTATCTAGTACATTATTCCTAGTCTAACCTGGCCAGATCCTCAGAAGGTCACATTTATCCGAGATGACATGTGACACAGCCGACACATCCAAGACTCGATCGATAGAACGGAAGTCGAGTACCTACCATCCGACAGTGCAGCCAACGGAGTAGACAGAATGAGGCTGAGCTATCCAACTACTGGCAGAGCAGCCAACGGTAGTGGCATAAAAGCGTCAACTTACCATAGCATGATCATTCATGAATGAAAAGAGCGATAGAGACAAGTGACACGTAATCACATATAACCGGGTGACTAACACGGGCAACCAAACAATATGAGATGTTAATAGGTACGACAACATACTTACAATCATAAATAAATCATACACCATTCAGTATAAGTTGAGTGAAACAGAGAATACAGAGGGCTCCCAGCCGGTTGGGGTGACCGGTGGCCGGTCAGCCGGCTGAAAAGTCGTCTCTAAACAATTTATTTAGGACAACTATAGGGACCTTCTAGCCGGTTGGTGGCCGGTGGCTGGCTGGGGAAATGCTTTCTACGAATTATTTTTGTCAAACAACAGCGGCCTCCCCGTCGGCGGTTAACCGATGGCCGGTCGGCCGGTTGGGGGCCAAATTACACGGATCTCAGCCCTTACATGTGGGAGTTGATTCAAAACAAATGAGAACGTAAATCATCCATCCTAGCATGTTTCTACTGCAAGAAATCCAGCATATTATACGTGTGAGACTGTTTTTTAATAGATAAGTGAAGCATATAAGTCATCTTATACTCATATGGACTAAACATATGAGAACATAGAAAGTTGCATCAACACACATTCAATCTCCTCAATTTTGCATAAACAACTTGTAACATCCTATATCCAATCATCTAACATATAAATACACATAATTTAGATGTAAATGTCGAGTAACCCATCACCGTTACCTTATAGCATCTTCACTCTTCAAAGTCGTCTTCTATGATGTAGAAATCGGCCTCCGGGTCGTCCAAATCAACACCTAACACGAAAATCACATTATGAGTGAGATTCATCAAACCCTAGAAAGACGGATTGCCGAGAATTAAGGAAAGACGGATACTTTCTTACGCTAAAAGAAGGAAAATGAGAAGAGGGGGAGAATGGCGTGAGAATCAACGAAAACGAAGAAGTAATGAAGGAGGTATGAGGATTTGAAGGTTGAGATTCAAAGTTTCAATAGTGGTTTATGTGAAGGAGGAGAGAGAGCATAAAAATCAAATTTTGTTATTATGAGGATGAAAATGGAGGGTAAGGGAGTAAGGAGAACCAATGAAAATAGGCCCAAATTGAGATTCAAGTCCAAACAACTCAAAAGTGAGTCGGGAAACATTATAAAACCTGATTCCAACTAATTGACTAACTAAATGGTTAAATAATCACCACTACTAATATTCCATAACATTAGCTATATTTTTATGAAAATAGCTTTAAAATATAATTAATATAAATATAAGCGATCATTTAATAATTGAAAAGCGCGGGGTGTTACATTTAAGGTCTTAATTGCACATCGTATGTTGTCTATTAGTCGTTTTTGGCATCTTGTTGTAGGCATCTAGGGTTCACGAATGAAACCCTAGTGGCGTTTCTTTCTCACGGCCAAAGTTATGGCTGAAGCCACTACAACCTTGATTTATGACTCAAGGTTACGGCTGAAGCTAGTATAACTTTAGCTACGTGTTAAGTTGTAGTTGAAACTAGTATAACTTTGAGATTATGGCTCAAATTACAGCTGAAACTAGTATAACTTAAGTTACATGTTAAGGTTATAAATGAAACTAATGTAACCTTGAGTTATGGCTCAAGAGTTATAGTTGAAGCTTATGTACCCTAGATTTATGGGTCAAGGTTATGGTTGAGGTTAGTATAACCTCAAGTTATATATATTGAAGTTATAGTCGAGGTTAATATAACCTCGCATCCAGAAGTTATGTTCTGACTAAGGTCACTATTACCTTAAATGTTTATACTTGTTTCATAAGTTGTCTTACATTTAATGTGTTATATGATTGTGGTTCCATTTGTTATTCGTTACTCTTGTTCATTGATTAGTAGAATAGTCAGTTATACTATCCTATGAATGGAGTCGTGATGTTGTTCACGCATGTTGATATGGTCAGTTGCATTGTGCCTTTGTTGGTTATATTGTTGTACAAATGGTGGTAATAGTATCAATTATATACTATCGGAATGAACAAAAGCTACCCTTCGGGGATTGTTAATTGGTCTATGTTCAAGATTGGGCAGAGGCAGTTGGTTATACGATATGTTCCCTGAGTGTGATTCGATATACAATTATTGCATCGAGAGGTCTGGCCAGGTCTTAGGCATATAGGCAGTGGTAATATACATAGTGTGGATGCAGTTTCTTATACGGTCCATATCAATGGAGCTAGTTCGTTATACGCTCCAATAGTTAGAGGCAGTTCGTTATGTGCTCTGACTATGTTCATTCTATATACTATGCTTGTTGATTAAAGACAGTTCGTTATACGCTCTAACATTTAGAGGCAATTCGTTATACGCTTTGATGGTTATTTGGTTTGGTAACTTTTTAATTATGTTTTAATGGTTAATGATTCACATGATGTCATAATATGGTTTATAGTCTTATGTCTCGTCACATGTGGTTTCATTTGGAGTATAGTCTTAAATGATTGTCGTAATATGTCATTGACTGATGGTAAATTTGTATTTGGTTTTCATGAGCATAGATGTTCTCACATGTTTACTGGTTTTGCATTTCAATTGTTATTGATTATTGGTTATATTCAATTGTTGTAAACATGATTGGGAGAGTATTTAGTTACTCCCGACTGATTGTCGACCCCTATTCTCAAGTTGCTCTAAAATTGCTGCTGTTTGGTTGATGCTTGCTTAGGAATCTATGTGGGGTGAGCTTAATAATTTATCTAGGGATTCGATTTCCATTTGGAACCCGTTTAAATAATTTATTGGTTTTGGTATTGGATGTAGTATCGATCTGGATTAGTCAGGTGTTTCCGCCACCTAGACCCTATTATTATCGTTATACTCTGATTATCTCTTTATATCATATTATTTCTTTTGTTATATAATTCGGGTTGTTACGGAGTTCAGCAAGAATATGATCTAGGCCAAAAATCCATAACTCTTCAGCAGGCTAGAATTGGGTTTCTAAAACAGATTACCAAAGCACATTGGATTAAAAAAGGGGATAACAAGAATGTTTATTTTAATGGTGTCATCAAAGCTAGGAAGAATAAGAATTTCATTTATCAGATTAAGGATCATAAAGATAAACTCTATAATACTGAGGATGGGATTCAAATTGTTTTTCTTGACTACTATCAAATGCTCCTAGGGTCTCACAGCCAAACAAAGAAGGTAAAAGTTTCTATTGTTAAAAAAGGGCAACTATGTTCCGAGTCTCACAAGCAAAACCTTATGGAGCCTGTCACTTTGGAAGAAATTAAAGACATAATTTTTCATATTCCTAATGACAAAGCTCTAGGACAAGATGGATACTCGAGTAAATTTTTCAAGGACGCTTGGAACATAGTGGGGGATGAGGTATCTCATGCCGTTATGGATTTTTCTACTCTGGCTGCATGCTTAAGCAATTAAATACTACTCTTGTTACCCTTACACCCAAGACTGAAAGGCCAACGACTATTCTCCAATACAAACACATTGCTTGTTACATTGTCATATATAAGTGCGTTTCCAAAGTCCTTTGCAATAGACTTGCTAATAATCTACCTGACTTGATTTCCAATAATCATGGAGCATCCATTCAAGGGCGTAGCATTATGGAGAACATATTGATATGTCAGGATATCATTATAATGTACAAAAAAAAGGTCTATCTCTCCTAGATGCTTATTTATATGGCGTTACAGAAGGCTTATGTCACAATTGAGTGGGATTTCTTAGACGAAATGCTTAAAGCTCTTGACTTTCCCACTCAATTCAGGGATTATGCAATGTGTTACAACAACAACTTATTCTCTCAGTCTTAATGGAAACAAGTTTGGATTTTTCAAAGGTCTGAAAGGTATGGGACAGAGGGACCCATATCTCCCCTTTTATTTACAATTTCCATAGAATATCTTTCCAGTCTTTTGGCATATACACCTGGGAGTAAGTGGTTCAGATATCACCCACTTTGCAAAACACTGAAGTTAAGCCACCTCATGTTTGTTGATGATCTCTTATTGTTTTGCAAAGGGGATGCTCAATCCATAATGATCTTACTCAGAACCTTCACCACATTCTCCAAATCATCTGGCCTCAATTTGAGCAAGGGAAAATCGAATGCCTATTTTAATGGGGTTAATGAGGTTTTAAAAATGGAAATTTTACAGGTCGAGTAAAGGGACTCTGCATTTTAGGTATCTTGGAGTGCCTAATAAAACTACAAGACTTAATGCCCAGGACTATCTAATTTATATAGTTTTTAGTAGAGTTAGAGGATTGGGAGCAAGAAAACTTACTTACGCAGGTTGACTGGTTCTTGTGAAAGCTGTTCGCAAAACCCTTGACAATTATTGGGCCTTAATGTTTATTTTACCTAATAGTATAATTGTCAGGATTGAAACTATATGTAGAAACTTCCTATAGGCTGGGGGGGGGGGGGGGGGGGGGGGGT
>JAOWBH010148738.1:0-12410 GCA_028566215.1 Silene coronaria | reverse complement strand
AAATTGTGGTTTTTGTAACTTGTTTGGTTACCGCATTTTACAAAAATGGGGGAGTTTCAAACTCCATGAGAGTTTCCAACTCCTACAAAATGGGGGAATTAAACAACCTAACCCCCCTAGGTCATTGGAAATTCCTAGTAAAATAAAACTTCAACATGGCAACCAAACGGATTATTGTAATTCACGTGAATTTTGATGTAGGAATTAAACTTCAGTGTATTGCAAATTAACACATCAATTTAATTCCAACATAAACCAAACGAGACCTAATTGTAGATGTTTAAATTACTCTTTTGACAATTACTCCGTAGTTATTAATGAATATGGCTATTATTAACTATGAATTCGAATAACAAGATAAGATCATTGTGACATTTGAGTCATTTTGTATCTCATTAGTTTCTACAACGAAAGTATCAAGACAATTTCAATTTAGGAAGAAACGGAACTATGGATGGTTTCGGATAAACAAGAATTTTCAATCGGTATATGCATGCAACACAGACTTCAATGAAAAATATGAAAGCATTTTGAATTCACATACGATCAGTTACGACATAACCGCCGACCCAACTTAGGCTTTAAACCTACTCATGATCATTATTTAAGAAATTCCATAAATCTGATTTTTGGACGATCAAAAAAGTAAGATAAAATATCACAATCTTCCTATTATTCTTCAATCATTTACTACGGAGTACTATTTACCAAAATGATACTCTCTTCATTCAACTCCTCTCTTTTGTACGCTATTCACAAGTTGGAAGAATCTTTCCATTCCCTCCAAATATATTTATGTGAGATCTTGTTTAATTCGTTTTTAGTAACAAATTATAATATCAAATGTGTAACTAAAGATATAAAACGTGCGTTGGCAAATGTGAAAAAAGAAAACTACAATTTGGAGTTGAATGGAGGGAGTAATAGAAGTCACCGGGGTCCTGGGATGTTGAGAAAACCCAGTTGAAGCATCCTACAGGCCCAACAAAGATTGGACTAATGCTCTCAAGTTTGACCAATAAGTGGGCTTTTCTGATGAAGTAATGATATGGGTTCGGGGTGTTATTAAGCCCAAAAGGTCTCACTTTAGACGACTTATTTCGCCTGAACTGCCTTTATATGACCATTGTTTCATATAAGAATTTGCTTGTGCATAGTTTTGTGATAACTATCTGACAATTGTCTATGCAGGTAGTTGGTGTGGCCGTGTGGCTGATGATAGCTGGGTCGCGAGTAGTCGGAGGACTGGAGGCTTGGAGCATTATTTAAGCATTTTAGGCAGAAATAATTGTTAAGTTAATTGGTGTATCTATAACACCTATGTCTAGTAATGTTTTGCTAGTGAATGACATTTTGCACTTGACCTTACTATCACTTTCACAAATTGTAGTGAGACCGTCTCAGACAATAATTTATTTATTTGGTACTCGTTAAATCATGGTTGACTTGAATAACGTTTATCTTGCGAATCCATTCCCCTCTTGTAATTGAAGGCTTGAAGCTACGACTCACGACTCGCAACGAGAATTCCGATAAAAAAGAGCATTCAATGGTCACCATTTCTTTGAAAGTTCAACTGATCTTTCCCTTAATGCTTAATTAGCTTCAATTTAATTACAAACCTCAACTACTACAAAAAAATGGCCTATTTAGCCATCTCGACATCTCCATAAGTTCATTATGCTCTTGTTTTTATAGAAGTCCTTGCTTGGGCAAAGTTCTATAACAATTAGCCAAGCAAGTAAAATATGTCATCAATCCTCCGCTCTGTCGATGACACCATCCCCCGAAGAATCCACAGAAGAGTCTCCAAACTCATCTTTGTACATTTCTTCTATCATGGGCTTCCAAAGTCTTACTCTTGCATTGATGAACCAGTTTGAAACCTACAATGTACATTGGTATTACAGAGCTCAAAGTCGTCAGCAGAAATTCACAAAAACTGCAGTAGAAACTTCAGAAATTCATAACTCCCCTCAAAGAAAATTGACTAATAAGAATCGTAAGTCTATACCTGATTTTTTGAGAGGCCAGTTTGTGATGCCAAAGTAAGCTTCTCCGAATCATTTGGGTATCTGCACAAGTGCACACATAAACAAGCCCCTGTCAAAACATCATCTTGATCACATGCTTTCTAGCAAAGTCTCACTGTTAACTGTCTTCACACGATTTGGTAATATCGGATGACAGTGAAACGGTTTTGCATGAGAGTTAATTTGATAAGGTACATGAACACTAAACTAAAATAACACCAGACTAAAATTTACTTACGGGTTAAGGAAATGCTCAAAAAGCCAAGCACGCAAGATAGCAACCGAGGTCTCTGGCAGCCCGCGAATGGGCCGCCAGGCCTGGCGGTGTGTGCCTTGGATAAGCCCGATTTGTTGGAGAGTCAACCGGCTGTTATTAGTCTGACCTTCTTGGCTCAATAGGCTTAGATGGGATAGTCCAGTTCCTAAACTAGGCAGCTCATGAGATAAATTTTTCCTGACTGACTTAATTTGAAATATTATGGCATCTCTTAAGTGACAGAAATGCCTACACATTGCTTGCAAAGCTAAAGCAGTGTAACATTTTGCTGCCCCTTCCCCTGCTATCACTTCAAATGACGAAACTAATTCTTCCATCCTCTGACAATACTCGTCATATCTGCCTTCCACCTGAAATGTGTGATAGAACAAATGTTTAACCTCACTCTTTTCAAACTGATTTTGGGTCGGCGAGCATATACAATTATATGCAAGTAATGCAGCCATTAAACTATGGTATTCTGACTATTCACTACTCTATCAATTAAAAGGATCCCATGGGTTCATTTCCAAGTGAGGAACTCGGCTATTATACGAAAAGTTAACATGTAATTCGTTTAACATGAAGTGTTAAAGTGTCATAACCAGATAGGAGGTGCAAGGTAATATGAAGAATCAGGGTAACATAAAACCGTGAAATGTGATGAGATTAGATTACTCAGGAAATGTGAAAATTCAACATAAATGTACAAATATGTGATCAAGTCGCAGTTGTGCTGGCATAAGATAAGTACTAGAAAAAGAAAATCATTAACAAACCTGTTCTAGTAAGGATATGAGCTTGGAAAGTTTGATTTGGAGATCATGCTTATCAGATGATAAGTACCCATTACTAAGCAATTCAGCTCTCAGTTCATTACAAATCCCTCGTCCACTTAAGAACAGCCTCTTAACTTCATTTAAATCAACATTCTTGCTTCCAAGACTAATTACTTCTTCAAGAACCGATTGAGCAGGCTTCAAATACACGGAATTACCAACAGCGAAAGCAGGAAATGAAGAGCTCCCCATGAAAGGATAGTCACTTGGGTTACAATTCTCCTCACAAGAAGAATTAACCATATTGTTATAAGCTTGGTGAATGAATTCAGAGCCAAGTGAAAGCGAAAGCATGTTCGGGCCATGATTCGACTCATTTGAAGCTCCAAGTAGGTCCATGAAATGCCGGGTTGTATGAGCCATTTCAGATTGATCATCAGCAGAAACTAAGGATGGATTATGAACAAGAGTTATAGGCCTAGACATTCTCTCTCCTAGAGATTGAACAGTTGAGAAATGGGTGTTGCCAAGGGATTGATTATGATCAGCATATGGGTTTGTGGTAATGTGGGTTAACGGGTTTGGGTCAAAAGGTGGGTTCTGAAAATGAGTTTGGGTTGGAATATGGTTTGAAACTAAGAAATGATGTAAACTATTTGAAGAAGTTGGCTTCTTGTTGCTGCTTTGTGTCTCTTGTGAAACCATGTTCACCAGAAAATAAAAGAGAGATTTCTTTTTTAGAGAATCTTTTACAGCAAAGGTTTGATACAAGGGAATTGCTATAAACACCAAAATGTCAGTTTCACCAAAGATTCTTGTGAAAAGAACCAAATCAAAGGAACAAACTTGGAAGGGAAAGAACTTTGCTCACTTTTTTATCCAAAAAAAAAAACTTGGCTCACTTTTTGTAAAAAAAAAAAGACAAATAAAAAATTATGGTTTAAGTATCTTTTTTAGCTAATTTTGTTGGTTAGATAATGTATAGTAAAAATAAACTCAATAATATTCAAGGAAACAATTATTAAGATGGTGGAACTTTGGAAGGAAACCCGAAACTGTACTTAAAACCTGCATAGAAGCACCAGACAGTATGAATAGTGAGCAAACTGAGCAGTCAATGTTTAAAGGGACCTCAAAAAACTAAAGCAAAAAAATGGTATACCGTACTAAATTAAACCATTTATAGAAATTGAGAAAAGAAAGATTAGTAAATGTGCAAATAATAGTGAACAAAACAGGATCAAAGGACATTCAAACAGAACCAATCAATTAATACTTCACCTATATCATATCAAAATTCAACTAGTCTCTCTTAAAACGAATATTAAGGTTAAAACGGATCAAATATGTTAAATAAGACAAAAGTGAAATACCGAAACAATAACAAAATGTTTGTCCTATCTATATACATGGAGAGATTCAATTAATGTTGTTCATACAACAAGGAACTTCATGCCAGTTTAAAACTAAATAAACTGAAATATTTATCATCAAGTCTTGCTTTAAGTTTTTTTTTTTTTTTTTTTATTAGGAAAGAAAACTAGGTTGATCCTCTCGAGTAGGACCAATCTATCTCATCCTTTCGAATGAGGGAGGAGAGTGAAAGCCAATGACTTTCAACCCACCTCGAAAATTGGTTGTAAATCGTTTTAAGCTTCTGACAATTATTTGTGCATATTTGTTTAGACCACATTATAGCAAAAAATATACTTTATCATTATGATGATTAAAAAAACATACCTTATTTCATAAATAAACAAATATTCAGGACAAGAGCAAAAGACACAGGCTTTCTCTTTAATCAGGGAAAATTTAGTAAAAGATGTAAGAAATCTAAGCTACAAAGGCTAAGAAAACATAGGCCTGTACAATTTTCACCCCATAATCAAAACTAACTTAAAATAATAAATAAGATGAAATTAGTAGATGACATTGACAGGTAAAAGAAAAGGCCCACATTTTTTCCTGACTACAAAACAACAAGCTGTCCTGCAACTTACACAGCCTGCTGCAATTTCATTTCTTTAGGAAACTCAAAAGTTGGTTATTTTTTCCTCTCTTTAAACCAAAATTGTGTATTTTTCTGATCACTGAGTTCCTTCTTTTCCTGCCTTTACTCTGTGCATCAACTCAACAAGAGAAGGGAATGGAAAGCAAGCAATCTTTTAACACACTCAATTTTTACGATTGTCTGCATATGTGAGTCTTCAAGCCTCATGGAAATATATTATCTCTTTGTTTTCTCATATTGGACTTGCACTTACTCATGAAGGTTAAAAGATGCTCAAAGCCTCAAATGCAATCACACACCAAAAAAACCTTAAAATATAAATGCCTATGAAAACTGAAAAGATTAGTTTTTTTTTTTTCTAAAAGTACATATCCGATTACTGATGTTTCTCAAGAATTTGTATGAATGTAACAAACTTTACGAGATAGTGAACTAACAATTTTACTTCCATATAGTTCGATACTCCGTACTCCGTGTCGGATACCCGTAAACAATTTTAGAGTCTTAATAATGGCTTCTAGAGTTCCTTTAACATTATCGGAAAGAGCACAAATTCTCAAAAGGAACAATCTCACACGATAAATTGTCATACCGCACTGTTCAACCACTAATCACGCATAAACACATTCAACAGATACAACAGTCCACTATACGCCTAGGAAGAATATGAGCAGTAAATGAAAAACATTAGCCTCTTCCTCTTTGATCAAATGCAGGTGAGAGTAAATGGCTAGGTGAAATTTGAAAGGGAGTTATTTTGGTATAAAATGTAGACCTGTTGGTGGGTTCTTGATAGTCTGATTATTATAGGGCCAATTTGTTTTTGTAATGATTAACTTATTTGTTCCTGGGCCTCATCCACGCGTCACTCTCTAATAAACATATATCCCTTCATTTTAAAGTAAATTTTATTTGAGTAATTGTTGTCCACGAGTTGAACAATGTACAACCGTGTTTAGCATATAAAAAGACCGCTTATAACGATCTTATTCTATAAATTGTGGTTTTATTATTTGGGGTTGTTTATAAAGTAAGCCCCCATGGGAGGCCCACCCTCTCAGATTAAAGGTGGGTGGGGTTGTATGCATGATATTTATGCAAGATTTCAGCAGAAAGACAAAATCTGAATCAAAACATTCTAGCTCATCAGCAGAAAATCTAAAATTGAACTAAAAAAAGCATGGAAAAATTTACCAAGTTGAATAGCACTTAAGAAATGGGCCAAATGAGCCAGGGGACAGCTGATATGTTGAGGTACAATCACTGATGAATGTCCATGCAGATTGCAGATGCTGCTGCTGCTCCTGTATCACTTGGGGTCTGATGCATGAACTGACACCCATTCAACACTACAAAGTACAAAATACACAAATTATTGTGTGAGATGGTCCATTTGTGTAAAAATCACTCTTTTTATTATTAACAATAAAGGAATTACAGGAATTTCAACATATTTTTTAATTCAATGATGATTCATATCAGACGACCCCAAATTATTTGAAGATATGAAACAAAGAGCAAGCCAAAAATGTTTTATGTTACCCTGACTCGAGATATACATATCGGCATATGTTATAGGTTGAACACAACACTTACCCACATAGAGTTGAGAATAGTGGTGTGGAGCATTTCATCATAGGTTGAAATGAGAAATAATTTTACAATACTACATGCCAATATGCATCCGAGTCAAACATTTGCTGATTAGCCATTTAGCCTGGTATTGCTTGTGGAAACACATGAACGCAATTTATGAACAGCTAGGGATCATCTGGTCAGAACTCTCAAACAAATTTAGCCAAACTAGTATGCTACTCAATAGAGTGCTTGATTATCCCCCTGTTTCAAACAGATTCATAAGAACAGAAGCAAGCATGCTATTTCTAATGGCAAAAGTAATACGAAGTATGAGTCCATCTCAATTGAAATCAAAGCAGATTTTCTCCACACAACTTAGCTGAAGCAACATATGCCCTTTTTAAAGTCTACACAGGTGTTTTAGGATATAAAAAATGTTCAGATTTATGATACTAGTTCTCAAGTTCTTCTAATTGATGTTATTCATTACTCTCATATTTATATTTATGTTAGTTCAAATTCGATTCTTTTTGTCACAAAGACAAAATAATTCCTAATACGAAAAGCTAATATTCCAAGGAAATAATATCCCCTACATAAGATACGGTAATTAGCAAGTCCTATGATGTATATATCTTATTCTCATACTATCATGATGTGCCCGTATATTGTGATTGATCTTGAAATAGTAAACTTTGTTGTCATACCTAAAGTTCATTCGGCGATGTCCCATTTTTACAGCTCTTTCACGCTCAATGTGGCTGCAAAAGAATACAAGACAACAATAACATTACCCCAGTGCCTTAATTACTTCCGCAAATTACAACAAAAAGGCTTATCCTTGTGTTAGCAACACAAACAGGCTGTTTCCGAATGAGAAAACGCTAACATTTAAGATGAAGATAAACTGCTAGGACAGGGGAACAAGGGTATTTCAGATTAAATCCACAAACCTTGGAGAGGTTGACAACATTGAGAGAATATAGTGACAAGCGGAAGAAAATGTCATCGCAGCGAACCAGGATTCTGAAATCATGCAGAACAACTGCATAGGAAGAGGGAAACAAAAACACCGCATTATGCCATCATACCTAATAAAAAGAAGCTATTAACATATTTCACTTCCATCAAAAACGTATTTTGTGACAGTGCGAATCAAACTTGATAGACAATGAACAATGTCCTTAACAAATTATTCACGATCATATAACAATATTTATCATTCCTATATTGGCAGGTTAAGCATACATTCCAAAGTAAAAAATAAAATCACTATAAGTTGGTTTCGGTCTTCCTCTAAATCTCTATGAGTGGAACATATGGGTTGCAGTCAAAATCAGACCATAGCATGATATGAGACGAGACCATCACTATGTGTGAGAACAAATTTTAATCCTTGCACAAGACGAGACTATCATGTCTATTGCGAGTAAGGAATAGGATGTACGAAACTTTACCGTGTGGCTGTCATTCTTCACATGGCTAAATGTTGATGAACATAGGGCTTAAAAGGAAGAGGTGTATAGTGGTAGTTAAATTCCTATCTAACCCTTTTCAGTTCTCATCCCAGATCCATGCATTAAGAAGCTCCATAACTTCCAATTTAAACCCAATAAGTGTTTACTATAATTTTCAGACACTATTATCATGGCCCTTCATGTCGTCCTGGTCCTGTATAAAAACCTTTAGAGGACTTTTACGCCAAATGTACCCCATGCACACATCAACAATGTTCTGACTCTTCACTTATTGCATCCATGCCACGACGGATGGGCTAACAGCATGAAACACATTTTTCTTAATCTATATTGGATCACATGTATATTGTAATCGCAACAGCCAATGTGAACAATTATATATGATGCTTCCTGCCCTAACTGACCCATTAGGATGCTTCCCAGCCATAATCATTCAATTACATAGATAAACTCCAAGTTCCCACTGAAAGGGGTTATATTATACCATTCTATTCTATATTTCTATATTCACGGTTAACAAAGGCATAACCAAGTGAGATTCTCAAAATTAACTCGTGGATACTCCAGAAGTACTTTTGTTAGACATAGGCGCCTGATTGCTCCAGCTAAAGTTGATGAAATCAGCGTGATACATTAGTTTAATGCTCTCTATTGCAACCCAAACAATTACAATACATTATACCACTATTCCATGGGATGTTGCTTTAACCAAGTATATGAAGGGTTCAAGTCCGAGCGAGGCGTGGAGAACCCAAGGCAACAAAATGCAAGGCGTGTGTCTTATAGACACAAGCCACAAGGCGCAATGTTCAGTGAAGTTTCTCCCTTTTTGGGAGTTTCAAGACAGTTAACATGTAAAGGAGTATACATTAGGGATAATACAACAACACGAAGAGCTTCAGAAAAGAAATAGGAAAAATATTGGCATTGCATAGTAGCTTGCCCTGCTGGCTACGTCTTGTCCAAGGCCTTCAAGACATTTTGGATGATGACGCACAGAGCCTTAACCTTAAGTTTCCCGAAGGTGCCTTCTTTAAATTAAGGCCAATAAATCACCTTATCGGTTAAGAGCATCAGAGATTGAGTTTCTAGTACATTGGGTTGTAAAGGATCACCGAGGGTAGAGATATGTTGAGAACAAGAGTAAGGAAAAGAAGGTAAACTATTTCATCGAGTAATTCAACACGAATCCTATATTATAGTATACCAAGACATTCTTCCCAAGTTTATTATCAATTTGGTAGTTTTACCCATAAACATGTTCAAAGAGATAACTTTTCTCCAAAACCGCACTTGAAGTAATGGAAGAATCTAAGTCTCCCTAATAATCTATGCAACAGAGGGTTGCTTCAACTTGTACCCAACATGTAGTTACCCTCTCCTTCAACAATGCAATGCTAAATAATATAAAGCAAGTCAACAAGTCTATCATGTCCATACAGAAGTGAAACTTTGAAAGATACGAAAACATCAACAATCCATGAACTTCGAACCAAAACAATAATAATTGCCCAAACAAATAAAGTACCATAGTCTGGAGGCAATTCAGCTGAAGTAACCGAGAAAATGATCTGCCAATAGAGGAACAAATTCAACCTGTACTACACACAACAAAATCAGTAAAACATAACAAGTCATCAGCATAAACAATTACCTCCCTTCCTTCCGATCATTTGTTTACCCTTTGATTAAAAAACCCCTCGTAAAGAATAAAAAACGTAAACAATTAACTGGGACGGAGGGAGTACAACGAAGATATGTGAATCTTTGATTAGTTTAACAACCCTAAATGCACGCGAATCTAAACACATGCCTCAAATTGATACCTGGTTCAAAAGCGTAATTCCGGGCAAAATCGAATTGAAGCTGAAACATTGTCCAGTAACTTCAATCATCCATCTAATTTTCACAATCGAAACCCTAAAATCAACCAAATGAATTACACAATTTTAATATGAAAATTTCAAAAGGGAATATAAATTAACTTTGGAGATCATCAGAATCGTCGAGTTTTAATCCACCAAGAGGATCAATCAGCCATTGATTAAATCCTTCGAGTATACGAATTTTGGCGCGCTCTTTCAAGTTATCCTAAATTCGAAAACAAAAAAGTATTATCAATTTAGAGTTAATCAGAAGTAATCAACGAATTCAATTAATTAGGGTTTATAAAGAGGGGCGAACCTGATTGTAGAAGTACATGCCTTATGAATGTTAAGATAAAGGCAGAAAACGCGGGAGAACGGAAAAAAATAATCAAATAAAATGTTTGTACGTTATATAACGGCTGTATTTCCCCTTATAATTGGTGGGAAGACTCGTAACTAGTACTCCGTAACTCGTAATTCCGAGTTTTGAACTTTGTCATAAAGTTTATAGTTTATGAGATTTGACTAAAAAACGAGTTTTTTTAGGTTAGAGGTGAACTTCAAAGATTTCTATACAATTCAAAAACATAGAAAAAAAAACGTAAAAAACGCATGTAAACTCAGTTAATTTGAGTTCGTAGTAAAAAATAAAAAAGTAAAGACACCAGTCACAGGACAAGTAATGCACTAACTTATACTCCCTCCTATTCATAATAACCCTCCTTATTTTCATTTCCGTCTATTCACAATGACTTCTCTATTTCTTTTTTTGATAAGTGTTTGTGTGGTCAAAATTTAATTGTAGGGTGGATTAATGTGTTTGTGTAGTCCAAATTGAATTATAGGGCAGGATAGTGTGTTTGCACGCTATAACAATATATTTCCCTTCTTATACACGGAGTACCATATATTTTGTGATGGTTGTAGGTCTCTATTTAAATACGTCGTCCCTCTAAGAGTCTAAGACATACAAGTACTGGGTTATTGAAGTTAACCTCAAAAATTCTATAAATTTTACATAAATTGATGCTTTGTATTTCATATTGATATTTGACATTTATGTTATTAATAATAATAGATTCCCAGATTCTCAAAATAAAATTAGTTAAATATATATAAATTCTCAATAGGAACATTGGATTATTGGAAGAATTTCTGGAATTTATTTTAAGCATGTCTCCAATGGGCTTAATTATAATAGTATTATATTGCGAGGCCGGTTAAGCCCTGCTCTTTCAATTGAAAATAAATGAACTGAATTGAACTTAACTGAAATAAGAGTAAAAAGGAACTAAACTTAAAGTTAATAAGGTTGAACTGAATTGAACTGGATATAGCTGAAATTAAGTCCAAGAGAATAAGGTCTTATTTTGTGACACAATTCTATTATATATAAAAAACAATACATATGCAAACATTAACCGAGCCCCGGAGGAGACGGCGTGGGGTTACCAACAGGGGCGGAACTAGGATTGAAATGTATCTCGGGCTAGATCGATTGACTTGTAAATCGTATCGGGTAAAAAAAAAAATTCAACCCATGACATACCATTTTAACAAGAAGGATATTTACTATATTAATCATGTATGATCATTCGAAAACAAAATTAACATGATAAGACAAATCAATAGTAGAGATTAACAAAAAGAATGGTGCTCTACAAAATTATTTTTATTTCGTTAGTATACGATTTTTTCTATCAATCAACTTTTTTATAATGATGAAAATATAACACGCTCAAAAATTGTTTGATTTAAATAAGAAAAAATGCCTCTCTCTTGTGACGGTCATAAAATGTTACCTATCAAATAATGGCGCATTTTCACATTAAAATGGACACATACAACTTGTGACGAAAAAGAACCCGTCACAAATGAGAATTTGTGATAAGAAAAATATCTATAATAGATTGTTCAATAAAATTGGAGTTTTGTATAAATAAAAGTAAATAATATTGGAATTTGTGAATGATAGGGATGACTTTCCTCGTGTGTTGGGAATTGGATAAAAATCTTAAAATCAAGTTGGCATATTAGGCGAAGTAAGGTAAGCCCGGTCTTCGGCCTCTTCCTAAAAATAAAAGTCAAAAGTGCAAAAATTGTCATAAGGGAGTCGAACCCTGCTATTTTGCTTGGTACACAAAACACAAACCATCTGAGCTATACTTTACTATTGTCATCTTAGTTCACTTAATCATATTTCACATTTGATCTCGGGCTACAGCCCAAGAAGCCTATGCCTGGTTCCGCCCCTGGTTGGTACATGTATATTTCTTCATCTAAGTCACCATTAAGAAAGGCAGTTTTTACATCCATTTGATGAACAACTAGTTTAGATCCCGTGCATAAATGCACGGTATATATAGTTTTTTTTTTTAAATAAATTACTTGTATAAAAGTAGTATCT
>JAOWBH010148727.1:0-12411 GCA_028566215.1 Silene coronaria | reverse complement strand
ATGATTTACACATCGGGTCGGGTCATTTCGGGTTTCGGGTCAAGATTGGATTTTGAGTTCGGGTGTCGGGTCATTTGGATTGGGTCAGTTTTACCAGGTCTACATAAGAAGAACTTAATATAAAGTTCTTCTATTGTTATTGCTCTTATATGAGTAAGAAATGAATGAGACGGAGGGAGTAATGATACCAAACAAGTTGTGTTAAATTTAAGAACGGGTCTGGGCTGCAGCTGAACAGAGGAGAAAAAATCAACAATACAATCCCACGAGGTAATTCCTCTCCTCTTTTATCCAGGTGGATCTCACATGTGAGATTTATTGGGTTTTTTCACAAGATGGGAGGGCCTAACGACTTAAAATATAATGCTCATATTTAGTGTAATTATGTTGGCTAGAAATTACAGACCAACCTTGGTGGGGATAAACTTCAATATTAAAAATTAAGCTCATAAAAAATTGAAATTACCTTAAGAATGTCCTCAGTGACGATAATAGAAGAATCCATGGCAGTCAGGAAAGAGAATAATAATAATGAGATTAAATCAGGAAGAGAGAAGGAGGAGATGTTCGAATTCCAAGAAATTCCTTGTTTCAATTCGTGTATAAATAGGCAAGGATTGACTTTTTAAAGTTTAAACGCCAAGTGTTAAGCACTTGTACAATTTTCTTTTAGGCTAATTGTCCTGAGATTTACATAATTTTACTTTAGTATTCTATGATATGGATTACTTGTCACTTTGGTGACCTAAATTTTTGTATGAAATGTCATTTTGATGACGTAAAATATATAATAGTCAATTTTTAGCTTAATTACATTTTCGGTAAAATAAAGTGGAAAATTGGATATTAAATTAGATACAAAATAGAATAATCAACATAATATTGTAAAAATACTTGATTTATTATGTTAAAATATTATTTTATAGTATAAAATAGTAAGAATTTTATGTATAGTTTACTAAAGCGGGATATATTTCAAAACTCAGGTATCAAAGTAGAATTATGCAAATCTTAGGGCATTAAAGTAGAATTAGGCCAAAACTCAGGGCAACCAAGTCAAAATAATCCATTTTCTTTTAATGAGATCATTTATTTACTTTGATTTTAACACAAAAATCAAGAAAAGTAAAGGAGACCATTTATCACATAGTGTCATTGTATGACAAATGGACAAGGAAATATATGGGTGTTCAAATTTCCATTAAAAATGAGACACCTTAAAATGAAATATGTAAATAAATTAACTACGATGCAGAGAATAATTGATTTTCTTTATCGAGTTATTCGCAGTTGAGATGCCAGTCAGGTAAGTGGATATTGATTTATCACATTGTACTAGATTAGAGCAAGTATGGGAGAAGTTGTGGTTAAGGGTGCTCAAAAGTGCAGTCAGCCCGGCCGGCCTGCCACTCGGGTCAACATAGGCCCGACTTGCCCCCCAGCCCTACCCGCCCTCTCTCATTCTCAGCCTGGCTCGGGGTCCCCCAACCCTTAGCCCGACCCGCCCCTACCTGGACCCGTATAGCCCGCCCCAAACCCGCTCTTCGGGCCTGTTTTGGGTCCGTCAAAACAGGTCCGGCCCGGGCCAGCCATCCCGCGCGATTGACCAACCCTAGTTGTGGTGACCTGGCGAAGTGGTGGGTGATGGACTGATGGAGCAAGGATTTTAAAAATTGTACCCATCATAAATGGTGGGATAATGAGTGTGTGCATCAGAACAACTTTAGTATTAATTATTATGATTATTTCTTGGTCATTTTTATTAATTTCTTGTTGTAAATCTTAAATTATAAAAAAATCATTTTTTTGGAAATCGTAAGGCTTAAACTACTTTAAACAATCGAGTAAAATTATAGTATACGGGTTAGTCAATAAAAGGAACAAGTATAGACTTAGATTTTCACCTGTTGGGATAGATACGGTTTTGAAATTGTACCTGTTATGATTGCTTTGGCGCAATTAATACACTATACCACCAGTTGTGTGGTGTATGGTGTGATACCGAGTTCTATATTAAAATTTCCGAATTTTGTTTTAAAGAATTTAAGCTATAGTGTAAAGTATATGAGCTCACCACTTAAACATAAAAAAAATAAACTTTAAATAACACAGTAAATAAACTCGATTAAATGTAAGTGTTGTATAATGCTTATTATATAATTGATGGTAGAGTAGTATTTGTGAATTTGGCTGGAGCGAGTATGTATTTTACGTGGAAAGTATGTGTGCAAGAAGCCTACGTCTACCCCGCCTCTAGCCCAACATCCCTAGTTTTAAAGTTGTAGTCCAATGGTCGAGTTTGAGATAGCAACATAAGTCGAACCTTACCGAAAAATAGTAGAAGTAAATTATTATTCTTTTTTTTTTATAAGATCAGATAATAATATTAGTAACCTAAAATAACCCATCTACACGCCGCCGTATCATAACTTACCGTGCTATGGTATAACCAGAATTTTATTTATACCTTAATGGCTTAATCCATTAGTTTATAATAGAATAGAATATTAGAATGCACGTTACTGCATTTTTTTTTCTTTCTAAATCATTATTGACATCAAAGTCGTTTTATAATAAAGTCTTTGTATTTGGTTTAATTTATGAATACTTCGTCAAGTCTTCTTATCTAAAGCTTATATAGTACCAAAACCTAGATTAGATCTGTAATTAATTATCCAAATTGCTATTTCACATCCACGACTTCGGCAAGTCACAAAAATGTACCGAGACATTTCACAAAGTTTTGTATAAGACAGTTTTTCAATAAATGACTGAGAGATTATTTCTTTGTGCACCTTTATAAGAATGAGATATGTTGATGCTCGATGGTGTCTGGGCTAGCCAATTTTTTATTTTCAGTACAAAAATTTTTAGGTTTAAGGGTAGATCTTTATCCGTCCAAGGCCATGGCAGACCACCGGCCTTTTTGAGGACTTAAAGAAGTATTTACAGATCGCTTGCCAACCGAATAACTCAATGAGAATCGAACCGTTGAATTCATGGTCAAGATTTGGCTATTCTATTAGAGGTCCATAATTATATCAATCATTTTTTAAAAGATTTAATTAGTTAGTTTTGCCCAGTTGCTAACACCTTTTTTTCCTCTTAAAAACGTAGTCATAAAACGAGAGAGATAAAAATGTTTAACCCTATATATAAAATTAAAAATAAAAATAATAATTATGTGCAAGTGCATGTGAATTGTGTCCTTATTCCCGGAGGATATACCTCAAGTCGGACTCATTTTCTATACTACTAAAATATGACCGTGGAATTGTGGAAGTCAAAATATTAAAGTCCCACTCAACATGATTTAAGAACTAGTTTAAGTAACAAGCTAAGATTTATAATTGATGTCGTCTCATTATTTAATCACGACTCAAAACATTAATTATTGATGAGGTCATTAAATAATAAGATTAAATTCATAACTTTACCTTTAATTCTCAATTTTTTTTAAATATTTATTTAATATTTTCAGACTTATTCTTCTTGAACTCTTTTCAAAATTCTTTCCCTAAAAAAAAAACTCTTTTCAAAATTCCATATTTTTGGCAATGATTAATAGAACATTAATCGATTTGAAGTAGGTTTGGTAAGGTGAAGGTGAAATTAGGAGAAGAATTTACCAAAGTACTTTCTTTTTTATTAGGAGAAGAATTTACCAAAGTACTTTCTTGTTAGAGTCAAATGATTTTTTCTTTTCTTAAAATATTACATAAAACTTTCATAAAAATTCGGAGTTTTGGACAATGAAGTCGAGAATAATGAAACGTGAATAAGAAAGTTCTTTCAATGTAATTACTTATCTGAATTTGTGATTAGATAAAAAGTAATTTTTGTTAGTTTTGATTTATCAAACCATTTGTTTTTATTTCTAAGTTTTACTCTAATTATACTCCTGGTCATTTCTTTACTTTTCCATTTTTTGTTGTCTCACTTAATTATCTATCTTTTTATTTTAGAAATGCCTTTAATAGTTTAATGGATAACTTGATCTTCCATACTCAATCTGATCCATTTGTCATCCAATAATTGGTCCACTCTTCTTTTATTGGTTTTGTACCAAAAGTAAAGGTAAAAAAATTATTGGGACGTAGAAAGTATATAAAAACAGTCACTACATACTCCATACTAATTATGTGAAGAGGACAAATTCATGAAATTATTTATTTACTAATTATGTCAAGAGGAGAAATTCGTGAGATTAATTATTTACTATGTAATTTTTTTGAGGGGAATTATTATTTACTATGTAATTCATAGCTCAATAAAGCCAAATGATGACAATAAAACTTGAATCGCTGAAGTAAATAGAATTTGATTGTGATGTGTTGACTTCTTCCATGTCAATAAAATCATTTTCAATCTATAAATAGATCAACATTACACACTAAAGTAAAAATCAACAAACATAATCCAAAACACAGAGAAAAAACAGAGGAAAAAAACAGAGAGAATTAAAATGGGAGAAAGTAGAGGTTGTATATCATTCTTTGCAACATACAGACCACCAGTTGCACTAGACATATACTCTTCTCCATATCCATTCACATCGAACCGATCCGATGAGCTTCAAATGTGCGACCAAAGTCGAGACTACAACTACAATGGCCATCAGATTCCCCCGGCTGCACTCAAAGCCATGCTGAAGCGTCCCAAGTTGATGGTCCATGGGACTGCCAGGGACGTTGATTCGGGCAGCCTGTCCGGGCTTCTTTTCGTGTCTGAGCGAACTGATAGCCTTGAGACCCTTCATATAGCGCTTCGTTTTAGTAACAAGGCTGCGCCGGAGAATGTTATTGTGTTGAACTTCGCGGAGGTGTATGATACCTTCGATGGAGTTCGACTTGAGGATAGTGGCTGCTTCGCTGGGGATGAGTATCTTGTTTATGTTAGTACTATGGATGATCCTCAGGCTCCTCATCAGCCGTGGACCGCGGTCTATAAGACTCATCTTGTGACCGGTGAAACCACCCGTCTCACTCCTCTGGGTATGTACACTTTCTTTTTCTATGTTGTTCCCGTCTTTTCTACATCTCATTTTGATAATGATATATTATCATCCGCTTTTAAAATACTTTCTGTGTCTTAATCAGTTGTTTATCTTTCATTAAAATATCCCTTACAAAGAAAAAAAGCTATACAAATAATTGAGACAGACGAAGTATGATCAAGTAAAGTAAGAGTAACAGACTTGAAACCCCGTCTGACTTTGTGTATTACAAAATCGATTACAAAAGGGTAAATGAAATGAAACTGAGTCGAATAAATACTATCCTTCAACCGAATGGCATCATACTCACTCAATGAGATCTCAAGGCAATTTCAATGACCCGTATACCAGGTCGAGTAAATCTCCTAGTAGACGGTCTCATGTAAAAGTAATGTGCAACACTGCGACAAAGCTATAAACCTCACTAACCACAAACAAAAAGGAAAAAGGAAAAATGAATAATGAAAAATAAATTAAAAGAAGTAACCACCTATTATGTGATTGGACAGTCTCGCAATAATATTATTATGAGACCGTCTCATAGGGATAAATGTATCTTTCACCAAGTAATTTGAAAAGTGATTGAAAAAAAATTGTTAGCAAGAAAAATGTTGGTAACTCGTAGTCGCTAACTTTTAACCAGGTGTTCATTAATTCGTTTTGAATTGTAAGACCTTGATATATGTCGTAGGACTGTAGTGTGTAATACGGAGCATTTAAGAATTGTAAGACCTTGATGTAAGTCTTCTCTGCCATATATGAGCAGGAAAGGCTGATTTAAACCCATCGGTATCACCTGATGGCAAGACGGTAGCTGTTGCAACGTTCGAGGGAAAACAAGGTGGTTGGTGTGGTGAGATTGAGGATTTACAAACCAACATTGCTGTGTTTAATATTGCAAACTATCGGGAAAGAAAGAAGATTGTGACAGACGGTGGTTGGCCGACTTGGGGAGGCAACAAACACATATTCTTCCACCGCAACACAGAAAAGGTGTTAATGGTGAAGAAGTGGGGGGTCTACCGAGTCAATATAGATGACGGTGAAAGATCAATACTCCGTGTCACACCCGCTGACATTAGTGCCATAACTCCAGCAGCCATCGATGAGACGACAGTCGTGGTAGCAACTATACGTGAGGGCTCCTCATTTGGGGTTCAGCGCAATGCTAATCAGTACCGTCACATTGAGGTCTTTGAGCTGTCGCGTTCAGGACCACAACAACCCAAACAACGCGTAACAGCAACTATTAGAAAATTAGCTGATCATTTCAACCCCTTTGTTATCAAGGATCTGCTAGGAAAAATTCGCATTGGCTACCATCGTTGCAAATTGACAGATAACATTGCTGAGGTTAGTATCATCCAACGACGATCAATCACTGTCCGGTCATTTTATTCCTATTTGTATCCTCAATTTTTAAAACAATTTTGAATGACAGTATGAGGTGGTTGAAACAACATTCCACAAAATAAAATCTCCAGAAGCCGATGTAGGATTGTTTAGAGTATCGGGAGTATTTCCGACATTTTCTCCTGACGGATCAAAGCTTGCCTTTGTTGACAATGAGTTCAAGGCCGTATGGATTGCTGATGATAAAGGTTTACGTGCTGTATACGAGGTATTTCGAAATTATAGTCTCCTTCCTAAATTTAGTGTAGAAAACGAGTGAACATCCAATTTTGTCCCTAGCTGATTGTGAAGTAGCTACAACTCTCTACATTATCACTTGAAACAAACCCGACTTATATTTGTAAAATACTACTCCGTATGTTTATACTTCATACCTAATTTGGATGACACGGTGATGTAGTTGAGAGGTCCAAACAGCGTTTTCTCACCGGTATGGAATCAAAATCCAGACAAGGATATACTATACATATGCAAAGGTCCTTCGTTCAGTGCAGGCGAAGTAGTGGACATTTGTGCCATCCTCGATGCGGCCAGTGGCACCCAACTGCGCAGGGAACTTACCGATGGTAAAAACAATGCCTTCCCATCGACCAACCCTGAAGGTATCCTCCTTATTTCTGTTTTAGGATCCTCTCCAGTACGGAAAATGAGTACCGACTATACCCGTTTTCCTTATCACATATAATTAATTTTTCTTCTATGCATATCTGAACAATTGCCTTATATACTTGGTTAAATTAAACAGGGACCAAACTAGTATACCGATCTACAAGGGGCGGGTCTAATAATAAGAACCTTTACATAATGGACGCAACAATGGGTGAGTTTGGTGACGGGGAGGTAGAAAGGATCACAAACGGGCCATGGACCGACACACATTGCCAATGGTCTCCACAGGGAGACTGGATTGCATTCTCATCAAACCGTGGCTATGAAACAATCAAGAAGCAAACGGATCTGCCCGATGCCGGCTACTTCGGGGTGTACTTGGTCAATGTTGCCAACAAAAGCTACCCATGGGTTAAGGTTATCGACAGTGGAACGGATTACACAGGTAATTTATTTGCCGGACATGTGAACCATCCTTTTTTTAGCCCAGACGGGAGGTCTCTCGTTGTTGCCTCGGATCTAGCTGCGATTTCCTGTGATCCCATCTCCCTGCCTATTTTCAGTCACTCTGTTAGGCCTTATGGTGATATTTTCACCGTGGAACTTGATATGACCGACATAAAGAAGAACGAGAATCTGAAGAAGTTCACAAGAGTAACTCACAGTAAATACGAGAATTCAACCGCTACTTGGACCATGTACTCGAATGAGAACACAACTGCTGCATGGAATGCTTTCCTAGGTCCCTCACCTAGATGCCCTTTCTTAGACAAGAGTGGTGGGGAAAGTTTCGTCACCACTGGCCACCTTTACCTCCCTAAAAGATGTTGTTGATTAAGGTATCGAGTTCAAACCTTGGAGATGCAGCCGTGATTGACTCTGTAGTTTAGGCCTATGAGTGTACGACCAAGAGCTTTCATGGTATATGGCGTCGTTCCTCCAAAAAAAAAAGTTGATTTCTTTGTTTTTTTAATTCGTTTGTTTGCTTTTATCACATCTTTGTATCGCTCATGTAAGGTTGTATACATTCGACCGAACTCAGTTGTTTACAGGAGCCTGATGCTCTCGAGTAATATTGTTATTTTTGTTCCATTACTTACTGCTATAGCTAGTCGTCAAGCTTTTTCTCCTGGGTGAGCTTCTTTTGTCTTCCAGGCAAAGATGAATATTGATGATCATGGTATCATGGATATTTGATTCAACATTGTGTTAGATTATAAAATAATTGATCTTGTGATTCCAACTATCACATTAAGGTTTTGGTTGAGATGTTTTTTGTCATGGTATTGACCAAAAGGTCATGGGTTCGAATCCCACCCCCTTCAATTCTAAAAGTGGAATATCTAGGCCTGCCAAATGGCATTCGTGTGAAGGAGCGTGTTAGTCACCTTAAGGTTTTGGTTGAGATGGTTTCTTGTCGCATTCTTAGTTGGCTGAATGATATTGTTATTCCTTACGGTACAAGGAGCCTTGACACAGGTCACGGAGCCAGGGTACAAAAATTTCAAAGGGGGTTAAGGATTTAATGTACTCGTAACAAAATAAAAATCCGAAAGTCAACCAAAAAACTTGTAATTTTGCATTGTTCATGGGGTTGGTTTGGGGAAGGGGGCGCCTACCAGCTCCGCCAATCTTGACTCTCATTCCTTCAATATACCAATCCAAGTTGATATATCAAGGATAATTGGAGATCACTAAGACACGTTCACTCGTAGTTAGACCTTAAGGTGATGGTTGAAGTCCAACTATTATATTTATTTCTAATATGCGCCTCACCCGAGTGCCCATTGGGCTCGAAGAGTGGTTAGTGCACAGGCTCCCCCATGCCATGTGCTGAATTTCCACTTCGTGAGTTATTGGAGGCTGCCAGGATTTGAACCCGTGACCTTTGATCACACCTGCTCTGATACCATGATAGATGAACCATCTCAACCAAAACCTTAAGGTGATGATTGAGATCCAACTATTATATTTATTCCTAATATATTACCTCTCGTATTAACTCTTTCAGGTATACCATGTCACCGTACACCCTATCCAATGAGAAATCTCCTTGGTTATTCTATTTAAAATAGGTAGTTATTTATGGTGAATATTGCTGATTCAAGTTTCCTAATTGGTTGGGGCATACGATAGACATATACATGATCAACATAAGAATTCTTCTTTTCTATTAAGAAGAAACAAAATGGGAGTCATATATTGAAGAACAGTTCGACCAATCAGAGAGTAATTAGCTTGGGCCGCGAAAAATTCAAGTATTAAAACTTGTTACAATCCAAATACAACAACATTACTGAATGCCAAAGTGACTCCTGCAACTTGCAGGGCAAGGAGGTACGTGGTACAATTCAAATGTTCAAAACAAATTGACGAATATCATTAAAGCAGTAAAACATGGCCGAAAAGGTAGGCAAGTCCGCAGCGTAGGTGCTAGGCCCACGAGCGTTCACAAAAGGCCTAAATCTAATCGATCGATACAAGAAAGGGAAGACCTGTTAATTGGAAAGGATGCTTGAAAGGATATTTAAGTACTTCGTTTTAGTATGTCTTCAATGGCTTCAACAGAGTTAAAGGCTTCTTCGATATGATCACCCAAGGCTTTCACATTACGGGAACGAACCGTGTCTTTTGAGTCACTCTTTTCTTCTTCAAACTCCGTATGCTGCTTCACATAATCGCTTAGTATTCCTCGAATTATCTGTACTGAATTGAAGGCTTCCTTTATCTTATTCCTCATGTCTGCCGTGAGTTTCGCCTTAAGCGCCTGGTCAATCTTCTTGGACCCGCTACTGTTAAACATGGCTCGGATTCCAACAAGGCTTGCAAGGAGCAAAAGAATACAAGCCAAGTATTTGCGATAGTGACTATCCTTGGTATCGTCTTTTTTAAGCTTGTCACTGATACTTCCGTCCTCCCAATTTTTCACATATAACGGGATCCTTTCGGCATTATGTAGCACCTTTTTAATGGCTTTAGACCACTCAAAGGTCAGGCGTATATGCTCACCTAAAGCCTTGACATTTCTCGAACGAAGTAGATCACTTGATTGTCCTTCATTCGCTTGAATCCTATTATGTTGTTCCATGTAACTGCTTAGTATATCGCGTAGTGTCGTAACAGAATCCAACGTTCTGTTTAGATGATTAGACAAGATTCCGACAGTAATGTTACAATAATAAGCCCTCAAATCAGTAACCGGGTATTGGATATCGTCGATGATTATTTTGGAAACATTTCTTTGTTCGGCTTCTTGCTCAGTCAGACTCTTTCTCCCAACTTGCGTGCTCATCCCATAGAGAATTAGAATGACAATAAGAAGCAGGGGGGTCAAGTATTTGAAAATGCGTAATGAAACACCGATAGCCTGCGAACCAAACCCCTTGAGCGAAGTTGCTCGAGACTGGTCATTCTTCTCAGCCTCGGTTTTCATAGATTCCCAAAATCTGGTCAAGACATTTGTGAGACTATTCCACATGTCTTCAGTTCTTATCGAGACGAGGCTTAGAAAGCCTAGAAAAGACGGGATTGAGAACTTGTAAATGCATAATGGAATGTTGGTTAACTGTAACCAAAACCCCTTTAGCAACTGATTAGAGGTTTCTGACTTGATTTCGTCGTTTGAGCCCTCAGCACGAGATTTAGTATATTTATTAAATGAAAGACTCGAGAATATGGATCGAGTTCTGGCTCCAACAAGGCTAACAAGGAGCCAAAAAAGATTAACCAAGGATACGTAAATGCGCTTGCATAACCTTTGTATTTTGCCAAAATCAACAACCCTCGGCCCTGTTTCACCATTTTCCTGCTCATTACCACCTTCCTCGATGAGGTTGGCTACACGATTCACACGAACAAGTTGAGAACTTGAATTAAAGTTTTCTCCCACTGTCCTGCAATTGGCAAAAAAAATTTAAAAAGAATTTACATACTTTAATTTCTTCGTCTCAGTCATTTGTTTATATACCGTTCATAGAAAGTTCTTAGAAAACGTAAACAAATGACTGAGACTGAAAAACTATTTTGCACAAGAATTACCGCCATGAGTACGAAAAATGGAGAAGATCACAAGGTTGTTGAGTAGTCACATGAGGAAGGTGAAGACTGACTTCAACCTTACAAGTTTCGTTGGCATAAAGATCGCCGAATGAAACAATAACATTGTCTTCCAACCCTGTAAACGGGATGTCTGAACGAGAGTAGGTGCCCACACGAATGTTGCCTATCTTAGCCATTGACTTTGCCCTTTTGACGGTCAACTTCAAGTCACTGACTACTACCGTGAATAGTTTCGCGAAGCAATCAGCAACGGGGGTCCTCAAGCTGCTTGGACTTGAGCTTCTAACATCTATGGGGCAATGAATTCCTCCGTCGCTATGTTTTGCAACGTCTTTTAGCACCTACCCAAAACAACTGTTACATGTTAAACGACCAATCTCAATCTACTCGATCTTAAGATTAACAAATCCGAATGCATTACAACGAAATTATTTAGAAAGATCTGAAAAGGTATTTAATTAGGAACATACCGTTGAATTGCGATCATCACCAAATCCAAACGTGTAAACAGGCATCGTTTCAATGAAAATATGTTTAACAGGAACTTCGAATTGGTCACCATCAGACATGAGCAGAATTGCAGCTCGCCGCCCAGTAGCGTACTTGCGGCCATTGATCACTTTATATGCCATGTCCAGGCCGCCATTGACATCTTTGCCAGGATGAGTTTCCAAACCATTCACTAGTTTTTCGACCTCAGATCGAGAAACGAGACTCATCTGTCGTAACCCACACAACATTTGAGGATCTTTTGAGACGGTCACAATTGATAGACGATCAACTGAGCTGAGTTTATCGATCAAGAGTCTCATAACACCTTTCAGTGCCTCCAATTTCTCACCTTTCATGCTCTCGCCAACATCTAAAACCGTCACAATATCCACCCCGGGTCTCTCATTTTTGTATCCTGCTCCTGTGACCTCCAAAAACACACTTAAACGGCTCTCTTCTATCCCTGTTTCCTCCTTGTTAATGGTAGTCACTTTTATGTTGCCTCTTTTTAATGTCTCATGCTTTGTCCCTAATAAATAAATCATTAAACAATACAATCAACAACAACAACAATAATACCTCAATGGCTCCCGCCAATTAAGGGGTAAGGGGAAGGGTCATAGTCTTAATTATCCTTGTGTTAGCAACACAAGGAGGTGGTTTCTGAATGAGCTGGGATGAAAATTGTGTCGAGAAGTGCATGAAGGACTGCTACTTCACAAGGGTGTTTGATTGTGAGATTGAAATTATACTATCGTCATAAATATTAACAAAATCAAGTACAGTACTTGACCATTATAATGCGAATCTACAGTTAATAATAGGCCTTAATAGGTCGATTG
>JAOWBH010148716.1:0-12412 GCA_028566215.1 Silene coronaria | reverse complement strand
GTGTTTGAGCTATCACTTGACGATAAACTTACGTGACGATAAACTTACGAACTGTCATAAATCATTCCGTTTACCAAACATGCGGCCCAATCATCACTGGGTGATTGGCGGAAGGTGTAGAAACGAGATATCTACAATACGACATTACCCTTATCAAATTTGGCGTCATTGTCGAGGATGCAACAATTTTATGTTTTTTTGTGCTTAGTTTATCTTTTATCTCAGGGAACTCCAGTTCCTTGAGACTGTTCTGTAGATACCCTGTATCCGCAGAATCCCAACAAACACTCGATGATTATCGAACTACAACATGTCTCGGAATCGCAATGTTTAATCGACATTCATCCATGCAAAAGAACTCCACAGTTAAGCGTGCTTGTCTGAGAATAGTCTTAGGATGGGTGACCTCCTGGGAAAGTTTTCGGGTTATGCATGAGTGAGGACAAAATGCGCTGGAAAGAATACGTGTTGATTTGTAGGCCATGTACGTAACCTAACGTGCTACCTTATGTGACAGCTCCTGACCCTAGGATTGGGCCGGGGTGTTACAAGTGGTATCAGAGCAACCTTGCGATCGTCTGATGAGCCTGTGGTCTAGAGTATCCGGGTCACCAACCTAGCGGGGAGGTTTCTGGGATTGGCTCGGCTGCGGTTAGATGCTGCCAGGTGCAATGAGGACGTTGCGTTCTTCAAGTCGGGATGTTAATACTCCACTGAACCGAAGATGTTATTCGGGTGGGTACCTCCTTGAAGAGTTCCATTGATAGGTTTAAATGACTAGTGCTTAAAGGAATTGGAAGTACTACTCATATCAACAAAGTGCACTTTCTTTTCTGGTCATCCATGCAAAAGAACTCAACAGTTAAGCGTGCTTGGTTGAGAGTAGTCTTAGGATGGGTGACTTCCTCGGAAGGTTTCCAGTATGCGCCTGAGTGAAGACAAAATGCACTGGAAAGGACCCGTGTTGATTAGTGGGCCATGTACACAACCTGGCGAGCTACTGTGAGTGACCGCTCTCTAGGGTCGGGGTGTTACATTCAGTGTGACAATGCGCCGGAAAGCTCGAAAACCGATTTTGAAAATGATAAACTTTTTAAAACATTTAAATAATACCTAAAATGTTTCATGCACGACGACGGGATCGAAAGACACTAATTATAGTCAAATATGACTCCGAGCCCAAAACCAACTCAAAATTTGAAACCCGACTCAATCAATTCAAAACCAAGTCCAACACACAAAAAACCCGCACCAAATACCTCCCAAATACTAGGTTAAATGGTATTATGGTTGTTAACACTAATCACATCCAACAAAACATAAGATATAATAAAAGAGAAAATCCATATTTACGAAAAGGACAGGACAACCTTGTATCGCATCAATGCTCGCGCCCCTAATGGCCTCTTCCCAGGCCACGTCGACAAAAACCACCCTAAGAAACCAACACCATGCAATCATCTATAAATACTTCCCTTCATGCCTCATTTGAAGGTACGCGAGAGTCTGTCCCTTTTTTCCCCTTTAACATTCTCGACTCGACTTCTTAAGTCAAAATCGACGCGTGTTTTGGACCTATTGATCCAAAATACAATCCTTACATACTTTGTTTTGTACCATCATTGTGCATTAAAAAAACTTTATCGACCATCTCAACCAACTACACTTAATCAACACTAAAAACAACACTCTTTCTTACAAATTTTGGTTTTCAAGTTGAGTTTTTCGACTCCCAAGTTTTACCCTTTGTCGATTCTCGTCTAGCAACCGAACATGTAAGTTTGAGGGTGTAAACAACTCATTTACTTCATGTTTTTAATGTTTTTAAGACATAACAAGCATGAGTAATGCATAACACGATTCAGATATGGAAAGATCGAGCCAAAATTGGATTCTAATCTGAGATAGAAGCTCCTTGTGTCGCCACATATCTCGCTCCCCTAAGGCCTCTCAGACTTAAGTCCAAACGTGTTTGTGCTCATTTTTTCCTTCAAATTTCCTTTTTATTTATTTCTTTTCTTTTACGGTTTTTACCATTTTGATTTTATTTTCTTATGACAAATTATTTAACCATTTCCAAAAATCATCCTTGGTTGAAACATATCATGGCGGTTTATTTCGTGTTTCGATGATGTTTGTTGGTTAATTAAAAATTCATGGGTATTTAAAATACCCTTTTTCTTTGTTTACCATTTCTCAACTAACTTACACTTACACGCATACCATGTCGGTTTAATCCAGGTACGATGATACATGTTGACTAATTACAAAACAATGAACTTAATACATCTAGTTTATATCAAATTTACTTTTTTCTTCCTCTTTATTTTATTTTATTCTTACCATGGCCATGTTGTACATCACCCTTGGTTAACATAAATACCATGTCGATTTGATTCGAGTACGGTGATAAAACGGCTAAGTATACACATTTAACGTTTTTATTTGTAAACTATTCATGTCAAGCTTGCAAATACGAGTCCGATGACGAGTATTATTAACGCAGTGGTAGTTATTCCGAGTCATGCAAACAACACTTGTGAATTGTTCGCCACAAGACGGTTTTTATAAGGTTTTTAATACCCAGGAGGCATTTCTTGGATCGTACCGTGGCTCGCTCCCAAATAGGCCACCTATTTTCCTAACTTGCAAATCGACCAGAGCCAGCTATGTTGCATATAGGCTCGTGCCTCTAATAGGCTGTCTGATGTTGCTATTTAATTCTTTTTTGCACTTGTCTAGGACGTTCCTGATTACGTTTAACCCGAATGCATCACGGATCAGATTGACGACTTAACACCCTTTTTTATACTTTGTCATTTTATGTCTTTTTAACAAAAGAATAGTGTTAAACAACATAACCCGAGTTTGATAAATGGATGTTTAATTTTCGTCTTGCATGCAAACCTACCTTATGTCCAACTTTGCCATCAATTTCTTGATATTTGGATAAAACAAACCAACATAGCAAATTTCACACGTTTGGTTAAACTAATGGATGCGCATTCATGCATATAACCCATTTTATCAACATTTATACTTAGCAATCATGATTGATCAGTAGAGGCTGCTATGCAGGCGGGATTGAGTGTTCGATTAAAGAGCTTCCCAATACGTACCTCCACTTCTTACTCAGAACGTTTAGATAGTGGATGGCCTTATCCGTGGCAACGAGAGTCATTCTAGGCATAGAATGCTAAAGGGGGACGAGTCCTTATTATTAGTATCTTTGTCAAACACCACTTCATGATTTATTTGACCAAGGTATACAGTGGATCTCGAACGGTCCAAGCACTCCATAATTGCTTGGTGGCGACACCAAACATCTTTTGCTCGTCTTGAGACCTTCACCAAGATGAAACTAACTGATCTAAAACGATCCTGTCAAAAACATTCCTACGTCCCCGAATGTGGCTTTTAGACCGACGTCATGCCCGAGCACACCGGCGTACGGGTAGCCCATGTCCACAAATTGGCGACTCCGCTGGAAAAAACTAGGACACCCGTGTCTTTATGATTCTTAGATGGTGAAACTCGAACGAGGTCATGTTAAAGTGCATTAATTGATATTATGGTCATAATTCGGGTTCCTTGTCTGTGCCTAAACCTAACCCTTTTGGAAAAATTGGCTCGTCTCGTCGGCGTGATTTTACTCATCTCTGCCTATTGACTCACAAATGCTTCAAGTATACTGTTGACGTTACACTTTTTTTTCGTCAATGAGCTTTCACTTCCTACGTGAACGGGGCTAAGGCACCATCCTTACACATTTTGTTTGGATTGGTATCCCTCCCGAAGATCGAGGACTGATCGCTTGATGTGTAACCACCCTTATCAAACCAAAACTTGTGTCAGTATTGAGCATAATATAATGAACTGTGAGTGCTTACGTACTATGTGATTAAAAGTACTTCCTTAGCGTTTACAAAAGCAAAAGCACCTTTCACACCGTTATAATGGCGATTTCAAAACTCAGTTTTTTACAGGCTTTTAAAAAAACACCGTTTTACGCCGTCGTTATGGCAAAATTCAAAATCCGGTTTTTTGCAACCATTTCAAAACACCTTTTTACGCCGCCGTAATGGCAATTTCAAAACTTGGTTCTTTACAACTGTTTAAAACATACTTTTGCGCCGATACGATGGCTGTTTCAAAGTTCGAAACATCAATTTCAAAACCGTCCTCCCAATTCAATATACCATTTTCTGGACCACAAATTTCAACAATTTCATACCTTCAAACTAAACCCACAACTTTGAATTTTGAAAACAAACTTCGTAAAAAATACACCGTTTTTCAAGCCCTAGCAACCTCTCGATTATTTCGAACCCGTTTTCTTGAAATAAACCTAATCTTTTTCAAACACTACCCTAATGGACAAACAGTTTTTTTGAAATTTTTATTTTCGAAAACCTCCCATAAATAAGAACGTCGTACATATCAGTCCACCATTCTAATTCAGCCTCAAGTCTGTATATTCGAAACAAACATACTTACGGGTCTTTAGTCTTCTGAGTCGTCTCACTGTCAATACCCGTTGAACGGTGTCACGCCATCACATTGAACTTGGAAAGTCAAGTTCAAGTTGACACCAGTACACTCATTTAAGTCATCATCGAGGCGCTATACACAGTCGTCCTCGTATTGCTAGTCCAAAATGCTTCCTTTTTTCCCTTTGTTGTAAATACTCGCGCTTTAGCCCATATCGGATCGAGATATAATGCGAGCTATTTTCTCTCATATAATGGCCTCGTCTTTGACCTCATCCAACAACAATGACAACGACGGAGAACTGACAGTCGCCCAGTTAACCAGCCTGCTGACCGCCCTCAAGGTTGCCCTCGACTGTGTTGAGAACCATATCGACACTCTGAAAAACAAGAAAACTGGAGAACCCGATCCGCCACTTTTGACTGAAACCAAAAAGAGACTCAAGCTCTTGGAAGAACAGTTCTTAGCTCGTGGCAACAACCTCCACCTCGAGAAGAACCGAAGGTTCGAGCCTATTGGTGACCAACTACCTAATAAATTCACTCTGACCGACATGCCCTAATTAAAAGGAGTCGAAGACCCACTCAACCATATCTAGGACATCAAAGACTAAATGTCCATCAAAGCGGTCAAACAAGAGCTCTTCACCCAAATCTTCCCGTCTTCTCTAGAACCCATTCCTCACCAATGGTACTACTCCCTTGACCCAAAAAAAAAACCACTACTTGGGATGAAATCGCCATTGAGTTCTCCATGTAATACGCCGACAATGTGGAGATTCAAGCTAACACCCATACTCGAGAAGTGCTAACCCAAAATGTAAAAGAAGGATTTACTGAATTCCTGACTCGCTATAAACGGGTGAGTACCCAATTGGCGAGGAAGTCAAATGAATCCGTTTTGGTAGAGAAATTCGTCAATAATCTCTGCCCGGTTTATGCTAATCTGCTAAGATACCAAAACATCAAGACCTGCAAATTCTGGGACCCTTATTGAAGATGATTTGCCAAAAGGCGTCTTGGCCAAAACCACCAGTAGGGACTATCAAGAATCTACGTCAACTAGAACCCATTCCTACGGGCAAGCCATCAAAGTCGACGATGTTAATCTCGTAGAACCAACCGCAAAGAATAATGACCGTCCCCAAAGGACTTTCACCAATCTCGGGACAACTTATACTTGTGCCCTCAAAAGACTTATGGATCAAGGAAAACTGCAACAAATCGGGCCCATCCTAGACCCACCTGAAGAAAAAAGAAACCATTTTCAGGAACAGAAGCGCCTATTTCCAATTCCAACAAGGCAAGGGCCATGATATCGATACTTTCTTCAAACTCAAGCACAAAATCTAAGACATGATCGAGAAGGGCGAACATCCCTTGCTTCCACCAACCAAACCTAACAACACATCTAACCCCTTGGGAATCCATGCTATCTCCGCAGAATAGCCAACTTTGGACTGTTCACACCTTATCACACCAGCTGAAGATGAGATTATTATTCTCGGAAATGACTCTCCTAATGGGATGTTCGTCTTTAATGCTACCTCCATGATGGCTATGTTATGACAAACCGAGAGAACTCTCATCAGTCTCTCAAATAGGATTAACAGGCAAGAAGAAGCTCAATTCCGACAGCCCTTCCGCCCATCTAGAAGCATGCCATACTCCAGGGGAAGATACGTTAACCCCTGCGGCCTGAAGTTTCAAAAGGAATCACCCTAGCTATCATCTTGGTACGCCTCATCTAGGACACTGTTCCGAGCACGGTCAAGGAACCACACTCCAAGGCATACCCCTTCAAGGTTTTCCTAGGATCACGAGATTAACGACATATGGAGGTACGATGCAGAAGGCATCTAACTTACCTTAAAACCTGAAAAATCAACTTCAGAAATTAACCACCCACCCAATCTGGGCGCCCTTACCAAAACCGAGGTGCAAAATTTAGCAATCCCGTGACATCTGATGACCAAGTCGTCGACAATCAAGCAAAGGTCCAAGAAAATTCAATCCTCAAACAACTCCAAAGGCTTAAAGCCAAAATATCCATATGGCAACTGATCGCCACTTCTTTCGAACACCGTCAAGCTTTGTTTCAAGCTCTAGGAAAGATGACCGTACGATCCACCCCCTCCCCCTGAAGAGGTAGTAGCTCATATGATAACGGTTGTCCCTGAAGTAAGCAGTCCCATCATTTTCTCTGATGAAGACATCCCTGCCTTCGGAACCAATCACAACTTTGAAGATACAAAACTGTCCAGTGCCTCAAGAAGAATGGGCCCATGGTCCTCGTCGACGATGGTTCCGCCGTGAATGTTACCCCTCTCAAAACTGCCCGTATGTTGGGAATAAAAGAAGCTGACCTTGTCCCCACTAGCCAAGGAGTCCGTGCCTACGACATTACTCAACTTTCGTGCCTACGACAGTACTCGACGCAATGTTGAAAGTATAGCTACCTTAACCGTCACTACTGGACCCCTTGAAAGGAAAGTCAATTTCCAGGTCGTCAATGTCGAAGCCTCCTTCAATATGGTCTTGGGATGCCCTTGGATCCATGCCACAAAAACCGTCACCTCGACCTTACACCAGAAGATCTAGACCCCCCTCAATGGAAAAGCAATCACCATCCCTATTTCTCCTATCCGCACAGCCGTGGAAAATGGAATAACTTCTCAAGTTACTAAGGAAAAAGATAATAAAACTTTGGGGTTTTCGAGCTTTAAACGTCCTAAACAAAGACATAGCACCCCGTACTTTAACCCATTCTAGAATCTCGTGGTTAACCACATGATGATGCGGTAAGGGTACTTCACCAGCATGCCTCTTAACCTTCTTAAGGGCTCTTTGCCCCCAATGAAAGAGGTCAACGTTCCCAATGTTCCCTTCGGACAAGGCTATGAACTAACCGACTAAGACATCCAAGAGATGAACAAGCTAGTAAGGAACAGCAAGAAGCAAGGAGTTAACTTTCGCCTTTATCACCCAACCCTGAATGGATACTTCGTCCTGGAAGGAGAGACGGTGGTCCAATTCCACCCGCGCGCTGGCGGCGACACATCACGCTACGAAGTCTCGCGTAGTCAAACTCGTCATGAGTCGTAACCGATTTGAGAGGCTTTGAAACCGGTGAAAGGTTTGAATAAGCCCGGATATGAGGAGTTGCCACCAATTTATTGTTGAAAATGAAAACCGTTCGAATACTTCATGCCATGTTAAGACAAAAAGTAGTGACATTGACACCAAGAATTCATCACCCTTATCATTTTATGCATAGAGTGACTCTTGTAATACTAATAAACACAGATGTTCACAGATATTCCAAGTAAAAGGTGAGGGTACGTATTAGGAAGTTATTTAATCGAACACCTAATCCCGCCTGCCTTGATAGCGGCCTCTACTAATGATTGGGATTGTCATATACATTGATTATATGCATGCTATGCAGCAAACAATGTATTAAACCTAGCACGTGTAGATTAAACTATGTAATACTGCATATTTATGTAGTCTGGGACTCGGTCGAGTAGGGGTCACTCGGCTAAGCAGAGAGGCACTCGGTCGAGTGGCGCTCACTCGACCGAGTAAGTGTTGGTGGGGGATGTTAGTTTACATTCTAGACTCGAGCAACTCGGACGAGTGTCTTGGCACTCGACCGAGTTGGGCTTACTCGGCCGAGTTGGTTTCAGGGCTCCGCCGAGTGCGGGTTTAGATTCCGGAAATCGAGCGGTTTTAATTAGGGTCATTAGGGGAGATATATATATATACTTCACTTCCGTCATTTCATTCAGATTATTCATTTCAAAACCTCACTTCATAAATCACTCTAATTAGTCTGTAACTTCTTCTCTTTGTCGATTTACGGATTCCCCGTCGCGCTTTTGCCCTTGATTGGTAAGTCTCTTTGATTATTATTCTTTTAGATTAAACCCTAAGAATTTTTGGGGATTTGGGGGAGTTGTATTAATAGTATGATATTGTATCTTTGCTTAGGTGCCGATTTCGTAGAAGAACAATTCTAGTTGCTTCGTGATTTGTGTTGCTGCGGTTGTTTGCAGTAGGGTTTCCCTACTCAGTCTATAATGCCTAATTGTGATTGCCATTATTTTTGTTGCATTTTATTATTGATCATACTGTTGTGATTGTGATGGAGAATTGGTGGTGGAGATTTGTTAGTGTGAATCTGATTTGTGAGCCGTTGGGAGACGATCTCACCCCCTAGTTTCGCCCCTCATGACTCCCATCACGGAAGGGGGTGTGCACATTAATGATTCTGAGTCACTCGTGTATCGAGCGGGGATTTGGTGGGTCAGGCTGCGGCCCCTCACTGGCGGCGGGATTACTTATTGCAATGGGTAATCCAATTGAAGAGCGGATGTGGTGTTGGAGGAAGGAGCTAGTGATGCATGCAAATTGATAGCATTTACATTATGGCATTATGTTTTTATTGTAGTACTGACACTTGATCGCTGTGATCCATTCGTGTTGATGAATGGTGAGCAGTTTATGGCAGGTGACTTCATTTGAGCTAGCATGTGTGCATCGGAATGGTCACACGTCATGATTTGTAGCTTTCGCTGATTATTAGACATTATTATTTATTCTTCAATTGGATATTTTGATTTGGATTAGTTGTAATCGTTTTAAACTATTATTAATAAACTGTTCTTTAATGGTTGATTTGATATGTACTACCTCGGGAGACCGAGACTGTGGCACTACATTTGCTAGGGAAGGTCTTACTGAAATCTCTATATTAGGTGGGGTGTTACAAAGTGGTATCAGAATGACGATTTTGGAACCTAAAACAAATGAACCCAATGAACTTAGAAGTGTCAAATAATATGATCCCGAGTAGGAGTTGTTAGGAACTACCGCAAGGGTCTGGGAGACATCCCATGACCACAACATTGCCCTTCCAATTCCTAAATGGTCACTTGGGTGGGATAGATGGGTATTATGTATGCATTGATTGGATGTTGCATATTATATGAATCACATGGTGGCTTGGTTGATAAACTTGCGAAGTATGGATGGTGATGGGAGTGTTGGCATGAATGTTGTTTGGAATGTTTAATTAAATGTTTACTTGATTATGTGGAATGGAGGATTTAGAGTGCATGATGCCTGACTCGACCGAGTAGCGCATGTGACTCGACCGATTGATGCTCACTCGACCGAGTGCCCATGGTACTCGACCGAGTGTCTGTCTTGGTTAGTTTTTGAACCCTTCTGAAGTCACACTACTTGGCCGAGTAGATGAGATACTCGACCGAGTAGAGTGAACTCGACCGAGTTGTTTGGGAGTCGACCGAGTACTTATTGTTGTTGAGTTTGGGAGCATTTTGACATTGGGGTACTCGATCGAGCATGTTTAGGACTCGACCGAGTTATGCAGACTCGGCCGAGTACATTTTGGACTCGACCGAGTAGGTTTGATGGAAAAACTTTTGAGCATTCTGGACTCGCTTGCTCGGACCGAGTACGGCATAGTACTCGACCGAGTAACGTTGACTCGGCCGAGTGGTTTTATACATTCGACCGAGTGTTTATTTGGCAGGCTATTCGTATTATTTGTTTGGCCGTAGGCTATATGCTTACGTTTATTATCTTATAGAGACATAGAATGTCAAACTACTTGGATAAGGCAGTTGAGTTGACTTTAGAAGAGGTGGCGCGGCTTCTGGAGCAGAATGATACACTGAGAGAGGCTCTTAAGAACTTAGCCAAGGCTAAAGAGACGACGCCTCAACCGCCGCCGCCACCGCCACCTCTGCAACATGATGTTTCGACTACCTTGGGCAATGCATTTGCTCGACACCGCCCGACGAAGTATGCTGGCACAGAACCACCACATCAATTGGGGAATTGGCTCCGGGAAATGGAGAACATTATGGAGGTTCTCAAGTTTCCGGAGGACGAAATGACAGCCCAAGCGATATTCGACCATACCGGACGAGCCGGATTGTGGTGGTATCGTGAATGAGCTTCGATGAAGAACTTCTACCTGGAAGAGGGTTACGATGCTATTCCTTGGTTCGAATTCCGGAAAGAGCTTCGGAATAAATTCGTTCCCGAACATGTTCAGGCACAGCTGCGAGCGGAGTTTGATTCATTCGTCATGACTGAGGACATGACCATCGCTGAGTATTATGTCAAGTTCAACGAAATGTCTTCCTATGTAGAGGATGAGTTTCACATGAGCCAGAAGATGTTGGCCCTTCGGTTTGAGAAGGGGTTAACACCTAAGATTCTTAGGAAGCTGATGGCGGATCCAAACAATAATGTAGAGGAAGTTTATAAGCGGGCTGGGAATTCTGAGAGGCTGGATAAGATGTGTCATGAGGCTGAGAAGCGGGGAAGCGATAAGAGAAAGGCTGAGTGAGAAGGTAGTGGTTACTCCAATTCGAAGAGGGGTAAATACAACCGTGGTAGGAGCTACTCTGGGGGAGCGGGCTACAGCAGCGGGTCATAGTATAGTAAAGGGACCCGTAGTTACAATAGCGGATCGGGGATTACTTGCTACAACTGTGGTGTTATGGGATACAAACGTCATGGGTGCACTAGTTTTGTTCGTGAAGAAGAAAGACAGAAGTTTGAGGTTGTGCATTGACTACCGAGAGCTGAACCAGGTAACGGTGAAGAACAAGTATCCATTGTCGAGGATAGATGATTTGTTAGATCAGTTAACGGGAGCCGGAGTGTTTTCCAAGATTGATATGAGATCGGGGTAGCATCAGTTGCGTATTCGGGATGATGACATTCCAAACACAGCTTTTAGATTGAGGTATGGGCACTATGAGTTGGTGGTGATGCCGCTCGGATTGACTAATGCACCAGTTGTGTTCATGGATTTGATGAACCGAGTCTTCAGTCAGTATTTGGATCAGTTCGTGGTGGTCTTCCTTGATGACATTCTAGTCTATTCGAGGGATAGAGAGCAGATGCCAAACACTTGAGGATTGTTTTGCAGACCTTTAGAGATAATCAGTTATACGTGAAGCTTTCAAAGTGTGAGTTCTGGCTCAAGAAAGTGGCATTTCTAGGGTATGTGATCTCTAAGGAGGGGGTGTCCGTGGATCCGAGTAAGATTGATGCTGTGATAAATTATGTGACAATGAAAAATATAGCTGAGATTCGAAGCTTCTTAGGTCTAGCAGGTTATTACCCTCGTTTTATGAAAGATTTTTTGAGGATTGCGAGACCTTTGACGGCTTTGATGAAGAAGGATGTTAGATTCCGCTGGGACGAGAGCTGTGAGCAAGCGTTTCTTACCTTAAAGGAGCGTTTGGCATCGGCTCCAATCTTGGCTTTGCCAGAAGGGAGTGAGAATTTTGAGGTCTACACCGATGCTTCGAAGTGTGGATTGGGGTGCGTGTTAATGCAGAATGGGAAGGTGATAGCCTATGCATCGAGACAGTTGAAGTCACATAGGGTGAACTATCCGACTCATGATCTAGAGTTGGGTGTCGTAGCTTTTCCTTTGAAGATTTGGAGACATTATCTCTACAGGGCAACCTTTAAGGTGTTTTCCGGTCATAAGAGCTTGAAGTACGTGTTCATTCAGCGTGACTTGAATTTGAGACAGAGGCGATGGATGGAGCTTATGGGCGATTATGACATGGAGATCATCTACCATGAGGGTAAAGCTAATGTGATTGCTGATGCACTTAGCCGGAAGAGTATTTATTCCTTATGCACGGCGATGTCGATGATGAAGTTACGGGATGGAGTTAATAAGATAAGGATTTGTGTAATTCGAAAGGGGGATAAGATGAGTGATTTGACAGTAGAGCCGGAATTATATGATACCATTTGAGTTAAGCAGGTTGATGATCCTAAGACTCGAGCCTGGAGGGAGATGGTGGAGAAGGGTACTACTTCTAGGTTTTCGATTCATGCTGATGGGAGTGTTAGATTTG
>JAOWBH010148706.1:0-12412 GCA_028566215.1 Silene coronaria | reverse complement strand
ATATATATATATATATATATATATATATATATATATATATATATATAGATTTAGGATCCGGTGAGAACAATCACTCGGTAAGAACGGTGAGAACGACCTTTATAAGTTATAACCAAACTTCACGCGCGTCCTGTTGCACACAATCAAACTTCTTCTCCCCAAAATCATATCACCAATCATCAAATCCTAAACACCGCTCAAATACCCACTTCACCAATCATCACCTACTGTCAACAACTTCGGCCTACCGTCGGCGGCGGCGACGATCACCGCTAACGCCGGCGAACACCACAAACTTCTCTAATACCAATCACAACTTACATCGGCCACCACATCTTGTCTCGCTCCACCACGCAGGCGACAACGATGTTAAGGCTGACGATGAAGTGCGTATCTCCGGCGACACTGAGGTACTGACATCAACGACGTGAAAGTTAACGGTGGTGGTAGTCGTGAATCAGAAAGAAGGAGACGATGTTGAGATTAATTGATGAGGTCAAATGGAAGCCATGGTTGCGAAATCTCACCGCTCATCTATGAGGTCGAGGATATAATTGATGACATCGGACTTGAAGTAATAAAGCATAACCACCTAGATTAGACACATAATGATACCAAGTCAACTTTGTTTGGCTTCTTCTGAAAATTTGGAACTCGTAATGCTACCAGCAATTGAGTGCGCATTATCATCTCGTCATCTTTCAGCAAGATTAAGGTGCCTAGAAGAATAAGCAGGGTGCTATCCGAAATCGGAAACTTAGATGCATTATAAAATTAGGTGTTATAATTTGCGGATTTTTCTAATTGGATTATAGTTTTGTCTTTTGTATATCTAGATCACATAGTTGTGTACCTAGAATAATAATTTGCGTATCTAGCTAATTTGTAATTTTTGTACTATATAGAAAAAAGTACCTAGATGGAAAAAAAGATGTATATGCATAGTAATAAAATGTAACTAGAAATTAATGTAAAAAAATGTATCTATAATGGTTTATAATACATCTAAGATTTGGTAAAAAAAAATGTGTATCTACTCGATAAAAAAAATGTATCTAGGATTTTGTAATAAAGTGTATCTAAGATAGGTTAAAGTGTATCTAAAAAAGTGTATCTAACATATATATCAATGTATTTATTTTGTTTTCACCGTTCTCACCGGGTGATTGTTCTCACCGGATCCGATGAGAACAATCACTCGGTGAGAACAAAATAAATACATTGAAATATATGTTAGATAAAGTTTTTTTTCTTTACCAATTCACATACACACTTTAACGGATGTTTTTTTTTACCAAATCTTAGATACATTTTAAACCGTTATAGATACATTTTTTTTACATTAATTTCTAGGTACATTTTATAGCAATGCATATACATCTTTTTTTCATCTAGGTACTTTTTTTTTTTCTATGTGACACAAAAATTAGGAATTAGCTAGATACACAAATTATTATTCTAGATACATAAATATGTAATCTAGATACACAAAAGAAAAAACTCAAATACAATTAAAACAAATCCCCAAATTACAAACCCTAATTTCAAAAAATCAAATCAACACCACAATACCACTGCACCACCACCATATTCCCCTGACTTACACTTTACATCGTCGGCAAGGATCGACGTCGCCATAGAAGTACCGGACATCTGACTCCTCGCTTCCTAATTACAGCGTGTTATTACTTTCAGAGCCGTGTGCATGTCTTAGAACAACTCATTGACGAAATTCTTACTTAAATAATGCTCAATTGGTAGGAGGGGGTAATGACGACATCCGAAAAGCTGCAATTGAGTGTGTTGAGAACAAATTAGCCAATGAGATTACAAGCAGATTCAATGTAGAAATGATTAGCATAGAAAATAAAAAGCATCGTACACTTTTTTTGTTTAATTGTGATGTTTGTATTGCAATTGAGTGCTAGTATCACAAATGTGTGATCGTGAGATGCATTAGGAATTTAGGATGTTTAACAAATGTGTGAACCAAATTCCGAATAATTAAGATCGACATTACCATTGTTAATAACGAAGAAGTATAGGGAAAGGTCGCCAGAGTTGGGTGGATGGGAATTGACGATCGAAATTCGATTTGTGAAATTAATAATTAATTTGTTGTCAATAATGTGGGAGATGATGATTTGGGAAATTTTAGGGGAAATGTTTGACGAGAGTAGTGGAGAGTGTAAGGTACTGTTTGTTTTTAATTATTGATGGGATGAGTAGTATGTTCTCACCGTTCTCACCGAGTGTTTGTTCTCACCGGATCCCACCTCTATATATATATATATATATATATATACACACACTTTTCCTATAAGAAGGCGAGATTGTTGCTTATTAATCATTTGATGTACATGATGATGGAAGTTTTTCATAAATTAATTCCAAAATTGTTTGCCGCGGGTCCCACATGTACTATTTTAAAATAAAATAAAAAATTGCATATGATGATGTGGATGCACGAGGTTACTTTAAATGTTTTTGTATTTATATAGATAAGATTCTTCACAAATGTTATACTAAGATTTTGTATCCAGGATTTACGACTCAAATTTATGCGATATTTACACAAGATTCAAGCCTAAATTTTATAATTTTCACACATAAGAGTCTAGGATGTTTAGGTACATCCAAAAAATGAAGGAAAGATGAAACAAATACCAACCTCACAAATGTCACAATTCATTTCCTCATCACTTTCCTATACTTCAATTCCTTGTTTGTTTCCAACTCAATCCAATCAAATTTCCTCAACTTCCCAAATTATCTGGATTATTATCTTACCCTACCTAAACAATCTCTATAATTACCCTAATCTCACAATTCAACACCTGTCATTTCCCAATTTGATTATTTTTATAATTTCCTTTTCAAAATTCTACATTTCCCCAATAAATTCATCATATTTAGTGTTCATATAAATTGGGATATTATCAACCATCCACCAGTTCACAGAAAGTAATCCCATTGTCGCAGGTGCGTTTTTAATAGACGGTTTCACGTCCATTTGACTTGTAACAGTCTCACTTGTTTCTTTTTGCTTATTTAAAGTATTTCTAGCTCACCAAAATTAGGTTGCGTTTTCTACTTTTCTGTCACATACCCATTATAGTACTCATCAAATACTTTAATGGGTATTTATCAAAACCCCTTTTTTACAGACCGTCTTATATTTTTCTTTTCACGCAACACGATGACTTAAGTTAAGACGGTCTTAAGAAAAACAAGTGCCTTTATTTTTATGATTCAACTGCCAACTACTTTGTAGAAGTATAACCATAGTCATTATTCTCTAAAATCTCACATTTGCAGCTGTTCATTACGTTCACATTCATGTAATGTACTAATATGGTACGTTAGAATTAATTATTTCGAAACCATATTCCTTTACACTGTTTTCTTGTAAGTAATGTTTATGTTTTGATTGTTTAAGTTGGTTTGATTGTCATACAGTTAATGGAGAATAGCAAATTGGATGAGAAATCACGGTCGAGTTCCGAGGAAGTAGCTTCAGGGTCTTTAAATGGGGTGGTAAGGCCAAAGAAGGCGGTCGAGCGAGATAATGATGATAATGATGATGATGGGTTGTGGTCTTTGTTAATGTATTTTGTTAGGATTATGACATGTTTTGTTATAATTTTGGTTACAACTTTGTTTTGGACATTCATTATGTTGTTGCTGTTACCATGGCCTTATGAAAGAGCTAGACAAGGGAATTATTTTGGACATTTCACTGGAAAATTAGTTGTAAGTGATTAATGTTTTGTTTCTGTTCTCTATTTATTGTTTTTTCTTTTCAGTATCGTCTTTGTTTTATGTTGTTTCTCCTGTTCTTAATGGTATGGAATTGTCGATTTGTACGCAGTCTTACCCCGAGAACTTTATAGCGTCTTTTGGAAAAATTATGTGGTTGCTGGATGTTTGAGGTTGTATTGAGATTTTAAGTAGACATTTGTATGTTCTTTTTCCTGCTGGATGTTTCGGATGATGTTTATAGACTGCAATTTTCGATGCAATTTGTTTTCTGGATCACTGTTGTTAACCCATGGACAAGGCTGGATACATCCGATCCCTCTGATACTGTGATATATGTGAACCCTTGAGGTATTAGGTAATGCTGTTGACCTGTTGTAGCTCAGTAGACAGTTGAGCAGTCCCATACAATGTGTCATGTTATCCGGTCCTAACTATGTGGTGCTCTCAGTGCTCTGTGTATTATAATTCAGGAATTTGTATCAGAAACATTTTTAGGGCAGAGACTATTTGTCGTGCACCAATTGGATCGGAAAGTTGGAAACTTGTTGCATAAATATCCTGTTTTTGTTTCTGTTTCACTTGGATTTCTGTTTATTGGATGTGTGTTATATACATTGCCTATTTCAGTCAATAAGCACAATTACCTTTTTTTCCCGAGTGTTTTTTCTGTGAAAAGGAATTTGAATGATGGACCTTATTGACTGAAATGGGGGAGTAATAGTTATGGTTAACTGAGTTGAAGGTTGTCTGTCCGTCTTGTTGATTCCTCAGAATTTTTGTTTCAGGTGTGGATTCTCGGAAACACTGTAAAAATAGAGGGAAAAGAGTATTCTGAAAAGAGGGCTATATACATCAGTAACCATGCATCAATCATCGACATGTTTTTAACCATGTGGTTGACTCCTACCGGAACTGTTTCCATCGCAAAGAAAGAAGTGAGTTTTATGTTCTAAGCCTGTGCTTCTTGTACTTAAATACTAACTCTGAGGTGCATGTTTAAATCAAATTAGTATTATTATGCTTGGTATGCGCTTTGAAGGTTTCTATGACCAGGGCATTACAGCTGATCTCGAGGTCATGTCTGAAACTTGTGTGGAATACGTAATGCCATCTTTTAGTACCGTCATCCACTTCACAAATTCATCCTATACTCCTATAGTTAATTTATGGTAGTGAACATAGGTTGAGACTTGAGACGCTGCATTTTGTCTATTCTGTATAAGACTGTAAGTTTTGAAGGTTATAATCTATGATAACCCGGCTGTGAAAACCAATTTTGGGACCATGACTATATCCGATATTCTGTACCGTGATTTGGCAGAAGTGTGTAGCCAATAGTTGGTTTACATCATCTTGAATCCTTGATAATGTGTACAATATTGATCTAGGTCATCCAGCATAAGATTTTCAAGTCTGATTGTGCATGAATTTGGCAGTTTCATTCCTGACTTATGTGAACTACTCTTGTAGATCATTTGGTACCCTCTAATTGGACAACTCTACTTTCTAGCAAACCATCCCCGGATTGATCGCTCAAATCCTCAAGCAGCCATTAAATCGATGAAAGAGGTATGCACAAAAGTTTGATAAAACTGACAGTCTCATCTTTCAAGTTTCAACCACGTAGCTAGCAGCATTGACCCGTCTTTTTTCCTTGTTTAAGGTGTCTCGTGCAGTTCACAAGAATAACTTGTCATTAATCATTTTTCCTGAGGGTACAAGATCCAAAAATGGGAGGCTTCTTCCATTTAAGAAGGTAAGTTAACGAAACTGATACGTACATTCAACATCATCTCCCTCAGTGCATTTATCGCATTTATCATTTAAGAACGGAGCTTGTTGAGATCAATGATGATGTCTGTTCTTATGCATCATTACATTCATTAAAATTTGATTTTTCTGATCGAATTTCCTAAGCCTTTCTTGAAATTTTTTTTTTTCCTTGCAGGGTTTCGTTCATTTAGCCCTACAGACACGGCTTCCTTTAGTCCCAATTGTATTGATCGGCACACACAAAGCCTGGAGGAAAGGTGGCTTAAGAGTTCGGCCTGTGCATATAACTGTCAGGTATCTTCCTCCGATAAACACCGAAGATTGGACTGAAGATAAGATTAATGAGTATGTTAATATGGTTCATGATATCTTTGTTAACAACCTACCTGAATCTCAGAAACCCATTTCTTCGTAGCATTTCATGTTACTCATTGTATTTTCTCTCTTCATTGAACATTCTGTGTAATCAGTGGAACGCTTTGCAGTTCAATAAATTAGTTTATTCGGGTTGTTCTTATTATTGTGAGACTTCAAAATGTTTTTCAACCCTTGGTCACTTGGATCAAATGCTAAGGGTTTGATCTAGGAGTTTGACGAAAAAACCCGAGTGGTTCAACCAAGATATAGGCCAACTAGTATGTGTTCAAGAGAGTAACTTTGTCCTTCTAGCTGGTCCTCTGATATTATATTCTTTAGTATCGCCTCTATGAGGTTTTGTATGAGTTTGTTGCCTATGAAGCTCACAACATTAGTGACTCTTAATACAAAGTCGGAAATTGAGATCGACAGTTATCCTGCAAGTCTTATTTCGCCGTTTGTTGCCCGAGAATTAGGTGTGGAAGGTGTAGACTGTAAAACAATTAACATTTGCTTTGATTCATCTTGATGTTCTTTAGAAATGATGTGCCTCTACCACCAAAGAATTTGTTTGCTTCTTGATAAAGGGGGTTGTGCCTTGTGGTCGCGGTTAGAGACCGCCTTGTTAGCGCCAAGGGTCTTACAGAGAAGGGCCCAGTAACCAAAGCAACTGCCAATCTCCGCGAAGTGAGGGCAGGAACGAAGTTTGATACCAAGAGGTGGACATGAGATTACAAGTAGTAGTTGGGGACTTGGGGGTGAGAATCCGATTGGGTATCTAACTCTAATCTATAACACTCTAACCAAACATTAGAATGCATAGCCTCTTGTAAGGCCGTTTTACGCTATTATAGTGTAAAACGGATCCGCAATCATGATTACTATAACCATTTTTTGTTTAACCGAATCTCTTTTGAAAAAGGAGTTACAGGAAACCCGTTTTACTCAAGTTCTTGTGTGAAGTTTAGGCATTTCCATATCTTTTAGTAGTTGTGTCATTTGCCCTATTTTTGGCTGTCAGTTTGATGCAGTTAGCCTGATACTACAGTTTGTCAAACTGTCTGTATATGAGAATACCTACACAAGTAGGATGTTGGTTTTCGATGGGATTTGTCAATTCATTGATGTCTGATGACGAGAATTGATGTCGTCTGTAGCAGTTGACTAAGATTGCGGAAAAGATGACAAAGGAAGATTTTCGCCATTTTTAATCACTCTAGTTATGGTCCGTAATACTACACCAAGTTGTTTGAATTAGGAAGTAGTTGAAGTACTCTGTTCACAGTTCAGTTTATCTATGCCTGCCTGCCTGCCTGCCTGGTGCTTCTGTGGTTTGAAATGTCGGTTAATACTGACACATAATTTTCAACCCTGTTTTCACGTTTATCCCAGTAGTTGTCGATGGCACGTAGGCAGTGCATTCTGCTATGATTAACCCATTGAGGAGTTATCGATGGCATGTAGACACTACATTAGACGGTTCACTGTATAAACCAATTGGTGTCTGGTATTGCAAATGAATGAATGATTGTTTTAACCATAATTATCGACAGACTATACAAAAGTATGCTTATTACTAGACGGTCTTATTCTTTTTGCTTTGTCGCTGCAAAATGCAATGATCTTAGTCCGTCATGAGTCTATTTACAGTGTTTTGCTCTATTACTAGTCCCCTGAATTCAGGGGCCGAGTGTATGGATGATTCTGTTTCCCGATGGTGGTTGGTTATCTGAAAGTGAATTCGCGTCACCTAATAATATCTTCTTTATTACCGCCTCCATGATATTTTCTTAATGAACATAATGCGAATGTAAAACTCAAAATTATAATTTCAAGCAGCAAACGATTCTAAGGAGAAATCATTCCAAATTTTACATGGTACATCTAAGGCATGCAACAACACTTATCATTTTTCTTTTCTAACTTATCGACACACCAGCCTCTATTCAACCTCGGCCACTTAACCGCACAACGGGCAGTGCACTCATCCTCATTACATGACGGGAAGTTGGAACAATGTGCCCATGGATCGAACCTATTCTCTTCGCCTATTGTTGTCGTGCCTGTGTAGTTCATACATATATATTATTAGAAGTATCCGATACAGGTGAAAGAAAGTGTAGGACTTGATCTTCTATTTTATAAGACTCGTAATGTTTTTAGCTTGAACTGAAATGGCGCGTTAAGGGTGAAGCCTTACCGAAGGAGAGAACAAGGAGGAGGATAACGACGAGGACGGGATATTGTAAGCTTTTCATCTTCATAATTAATATACTTGGAATTCTTGTTATCACTGTAAGCCTTGCTGCAACTAAAGTTTAAATCAGATTTAAATGGATAAAAGTGACACTAGTTTTTCCAGTAAATCTCTAATAAAGTTGTAGGTATTTATGTACCCAAAAAATATGTTAAATACTTAAATTAATGGATAAAATGAATGTTCAATGAATCTATTTTTGTTGGTTAAAATGCAGGATGACAAGGATTTTTAATGCTTAATTAACTGTCTTTTTTTAGTATAGTATAACGATATATTTAGAAAAAAATCCGGTATTATAATGACATTAATGAAAAAGATTGTCGTCACGCTTGAAAATTATCATCATTCGCATAATTGAAGTCGATTTGTCGACACTAAGGACGTGTTTGCAACGAGTATAGCATACGAGAGGGGATGGATGGAGGGAAAGAGCAATGGAGCAAGTTTTTCTTCAAATTATTTTCGATATGCAATGGAGTATATAATTTTTTGCAATTTTTTTTTTCCCATTTTGAATTTTTTTGTTTATAGCCTTGCGTGTTATGAATTTTTTTCGCTCTATATTATCCACAATGACTCCTTTTGTATCCCAGTATGTTAAATGAGTTCGGTGATTTGCATGCTATCACATACAGCACTTGTGTTACACAATTTGTTACCACAAGTTTACATTGGAAGAGACCGATTACAAAATAGGCAAGTAAACTTGTCGAAAAGCCAAAAATTGAATTTTGTGAAAAGAAAAGAATAATAACAGGATAAAATACATGTGAATAATTCATCAATAAAATGGTTAAATGATTACAAACTCTTGCAACAAAGACAGATGAAAAATACAATGATTTATCCAACAAAGATGTTCAAATGTCAAATATGGAGTTCTAGTATTTCTTTGGTATGAGTGAATACAAGAGAAGAGCCAAAGGTTAATGGGGATGTCATTTATACTCTTGAAAGTTGACATGGCCAGTTGTTTGGGCATGCTCCACTGCTTCCTGTTCCGATAAAACCGATTTGGAGCGCTCTGAGTCAAAAATCGACAAAAAAATACACAGCTGAAAAATAAGGTTGATGTTCAAGATTTAGGATCCTACCTTCTGGCCTATGACACCGATTTGGCAGACTCCGCAACGCAAAGTGAAGTTGGCAGTGTCCGTAAATTTTCGTAGTCTGAAATCAGAACAGTTAAACAAATTAAAACGAGTGATGAATCAGTTAAACAAATTAAAACGAGTGATGATTTCCTTGGTAATCTTAAGTATCAGCCGAAATGGGATGGAGGGAGTACTGTAATTATACGAGAGTTTCAGATAGTACCTTTGCTGCTCCTTTGCAAATGTTACAGCAAGACCTTCAATTGGACCGATGGTTCTGTCACCTCGAACAGCAAATATTGTTTGATCGAATTCTTCTGGAGCACCCTCAAAGGGAGACATCTATTACCACAAAAAGGAGTCGCATTTAACTTTTAAAGACATCATGAGAACCATGCTAGACATGACACTGCGTAGTAAATTCAAACCACAAGCAGATCTCTTAATTTTCTAGTAACACGGAAATCAGAAGATTTTAACTTACAGCCAATGCATCATAGTGAAGCCCGTCATAAATAAGCATAGCCCTTTCACTGAAGTTCTTGTCCTGTTTTGAAACCATTTAGAGAGGAACCAGTTAACGACTGAGCTTTTCGCAGAAAAAAGTCGGCTATCTTTTACCAAGTGTTTGGGAATATTCCAACCTGACCATACAAATCACACCGGATTGTTTGGATGTCATACGCAGCTATTTCACGGCCATAGTAATCTGATAGGATAGAAAGTTCTATGGCACCTGTACAACGAAATTTACCACAAATAGTCAAGTTTGAGAACGACTTAATCGCTTCTAAAACAAGCATCAAGTGCTATGCAACAGGTAAAAATCACACAGCTAGGGGGGCTAAGTTTATCCAATTTTCTCTTATCGTATCTTCAATTTTCTCTTATCTTAAATAGAATCAACTCCTACTTTCTCCCTTTGCAAGGCACTTGTCAATTAATTCTTTTCCGTATGATCACACATTCATTTAATTCTTTATACAGGAAGCTAGATAAGGAAGCATATTTTAGTGGTCTTCGTGTTGTGTAAGCCATGGCATATTGGCATCCACATTATGCAGCATGGAAGAACAAATGCAAGGGTAAGTGCCGGAGATATAGCAGCCTCTATGAGCCCATATTCGTGAAAACTAAAGCATTATTTCACTTTAAAATGTCACAAGCAACTAAGCAAGCAGACTGGCAATGTCAAGAAAAGAACAGTGTTGGAATCTCCATCAAAACAATTCATATTTTAGACATTCTTTTCAATTTAAAGATGCACACGAATTCATATCATCAAGAGAAAACAATTCACAAACCTCCCCATTTCTCTGAATCAAGAATCCATGAGCAATATTCTTTATTTGGTTTTCCAAGAAAAGCTTCACAATATTTTTCAGGATCACTAGACACCGTTGCAGCTATAACCTTCAAGTAAGAGCAGCACGATATTAGATTATCTTGTATAGAAGATACAGAAATCAGATGCAAGATATACACGAACCAAACACACAATGATTTGAAGTTTACGTGCATTTAGAACATGTACAATATCATAAAATGGAAAGCAGGTGTTTGCTCTCCATTTAGATTCTCTCGGTAGTAACTAGCAAGTAGTTCATAATGACATCAATCATAAATTCACGATTATTCCACAAAGTTTCCATCTTTGGTTCCATGAACTTCTTTCCCCTTGTCGGACACAATTTCTAGATGAATGAGTAAAGCAAACTAAGCATTGCTACATTAAAAAAAAAAACATGGGAAGAAAACGACCATTTAGCTCTGCTCCATCTCATATTCCATCTTATTTACATCTCCGAACGAAAGACTACTAAAACACTATAGATAACAAGACATATTTATTAAATGTAGCAAACTCTCAACTGGCAAGCAAAAAGACAAGTAACCTGTCGTAATTCAGGAGCTTTCTTCTTATCGTGATCCATGACATATCTGCATAAGCAAAAACAGTGTGACTAAAACAGATAGTAATACCTCGAATCAGAACTCAGAAGCATTCAGCAATACATAGTTCGAGATTTACCCAACAGCATTGAATAGACAGCTATTGTCGGAGGGGATAACACGTCTCACAACGATGCCTTCCATATTCAACTTTCAACCTACAAACCAACATTAACAAGCAAAATACCATGTCATACCAAAGGTACAGAAACTCCAACACACTCAGAATCATCAAAGTAATAAGTCCACAAATCGTACACCGTCCAGCAAACACAAATTGGGCACCAAAAATACATGCTACTGAAACTAATTGCATAAAGATTTTCTCCTAAATCCTAATATCTCCTATTAAAATTGCGAAAACAAACAGCAATTTCAAGCTGACTATTGAAGCCAACAACTACTCATGGGGTAAACAATGTGGAAATTCATCCATCAATATCCAAATGTCAGCTAGCTTAGCTCGTAAAGTCACGAGGAAGTGATACTCATGACCTGGGTTCGAATCCCGTCATCAATCACTTCCTTTACACCAAACAAAAATCATTAATCAAAAGCTGGACACAATTTCTTGGAAATATCACATAAAACCAAATTGAAAGGAACCATCCCAACTAAACAAAATCAATTATGCATGAAAAAACTACATTCAATATTTGCAAGAAAATCCCAATTCAATCTTACAAGAATCAGAAACAGCACAAATCAAAGTAACAAACAAAACCCAAGTAAAATTAATAAGCTAATACCATTAATATTCAAAAAAGTGCAAACTTTAATAGCAAACAAGAAAAAAAAAAAACATGGAATCTCTACAAACAAGTAGCACAAAGCTAGTAGATGATAAATCTACAATTCAGCAGCAGGAAAAGAAAAAAGAATTTTACTAAATAAATTCATTATGAAATTTATATAAATAAATAAATAAAAAGGTGCTTACAATAAAAATGCTAAAATTGCAGAGAATGGAGAAAAACCCAGGAAAAAAAAATGGCAGGAGAAGGAAAGATTTGTAGAGGTGAGAAGGTTTGTGGGATTTTGAAAATGGAGATTATTGATAATGATAAAGTTGGTAGGGGAATTGCCTTGTGTTGAAGGAAATAAAGAAAGAAATGTTCATCAATCATCATAGATGCCATCTTTTTACACAAATTCTTATTTGTGACGGAAGGTATCCGTAACTTATTTATGACGGATACCATATTCCCTCACA
>JAOWBH010148695.1:0-12414 GCA_028566215.1 Silene coronaria | reverse complement strand
TTTTTACTCATTACAGTACTTTTGCACCAAATTTTCCATTTGTCTACCTTGACTAAAAACACATCAAACCTAATTCCCTCTACCTTCTCTCTAATATTGAAAGCTTAACCTTCTCCAACAACTTTTAGATTCTTCAATTATACTTCGTAAACGATTATTCGAATGACGAACATGTATTTAATTCGTTTATATTAATTATTAATTTGGCTATTTCTTATAATTATGTTCTTTTATTTAATTTAATTAGGATTTATGGTCTAAATTGACTAAGGACAAATAAGTGTGGTATTATGGATTTATTGGTATTGGTTATTGCGGGTTCGTCGGCGGTGGAGGCCTTGGAGCACTGGTACGGGGATGGGAGGGGTTTGACCTTAACAAAGTACTAAATACTAAATAAAAAAAGGAAAAAGAAAAAGTGATAAAATAAGTCAAATGTAGTACACCAACGTAGTAGTACGCACTAAACAACGATCATTTTTACCCACCAAATCACCAACCACCGAACGACCCCCACAACTGCAACCCCACCGCTGGTCCCTTGCCGGCAAGTTGTCTGGTCGGGCGGCTAATAGACATCCCCACCGGCGACAATGACATAACCACCACTACCCACCGTTACGGAGTACAATGTGTTTCAACTCCCAACAGACAACCCTCCAACCGAAATTATAGCCCCACCGCCGGTGGATAGCCGACCGGCAACTATTCGGTCGGTGAACCTTCTCTCTTAATATGTTGTTCATTAACTATAAGGTGGGTGGAATTAGAGGATTATGGATAAGTAAAATTAGGGAGAATAAGTTAGAGAGATATTAGAGAGGGAAAAGGGAAGGGGAAATGAAAGAGATATAATTGTCAATAGTGTATTGTGATGAGTACAATGTGTACTACGAAAATCAGGATCCAAATAAAATTGGTGTCTTATTCAATTGGATTGATTTGGTTATGTGGCAACTTCAGGTACACAAGCTTTAAGCAAGCAAGAGACGGAGTATAAATATTTTGTCTTTTAAGATTAAAAGATACAAAAGATGATAGTTGTACTATTTGTCCGAAAATACACCCGTCACTTTAAACAGGTTAGCTTGATGCACATTGTATTTGTAAATTGTGTTTTTATTTTTTTAAATTCTGTCTGACACAAAAGTTATCAAATAAAATTCCAAATAAAGTTAAATACAAGTAGTATAACAAAAACTAATTCTAACATCATACTGTACATTTGCACATGACCTCCACTAGTCAACATCCAAATGATAAATTTATTTTCCAATTGACGCGCAAATATGTAGAGCAAGACAAAATTGCGAATAATGATAATCTGGTATTGTTTATAGCCTACTCTTTGTCACAAAATTAAAGATACACAAATAATTGGGATAAAATTAATTTACGCTAAAACTTGGGAGAACGATCTTTCAATAAGTTATTGAAAGATCAGTCTTTCGTACCCTTATATTTGAATTTCGTGACCCTTTTGTTATTGATCGTGACATAATAAACTCATACCTCTTTACATAATAAGTGTATCCATTTTATCTTTACTCATGATTTGTTCCTATTTTATTATCTATTTATCTTCAGTATCACTTTTTCTTAAAATTGTACAAATAGTCTCTCAATAAACTTATTAAGAGACCGTCTCTCAAGAGACCTACTGTGTTGGATGTAAAGGGTCACTATATGGATTAAATATATTTTTCAATAATCAACTTCGCTGTGTCGTGGAATGATGATCACTGAATGTGAAACGAAATGCCCAGATTAAGGTGCAAATCGATATGGGCGTTGTCCCCCCAATGTAGCACAACACTCCTAAAGGTCGTTGTGTACTCAACCTTAAGGAGTTCGAACTCAACTGTATGCTCATAATTTATCTTATGGGTTGTTTGGTTCAAACTGTGGGAATGTAATGGAATGAGAATCCGGGGGGAATGAAATTAGAACCTCATACCTTTTAACACATGTTTAGTTTGATTTTGTAATGGATTTTACGGTTGTAGCTTGATTCATCTATATACTCCAATTTGTGAATACAAATAATGTCAAATGGCCTATGTGTGAGAGATTCATGATTCCAAATGTCATCAACAAACAACTACTATTGCTTAAGGAAATCGTCATACTCGTTCATGGTAAAGACACATGTACTACAATTAATCATGTATACCCATGAACAATCACAAGTGATTTTCGTATAAAAGCGAAATTTAAAACAACAATGGAAGAAAAATTACACGGACAAAAAACGCAATCATCATTAATTATAAATTCAAAGAAGCAGAAAAATGTAACATGTACGATAAGATTTCATAAATAGAGTATATTATAATTTTTAAAAAGCAAAAAATCATGATGAAAGTAAAAGATGAAGACTTACCTAGAGCAGAATAACGACAATTTGGGTTTTTTTCCATCTTTTTTATTTTAGGTTTTGTATCTGGGGAAATGGAGTTAGAAAGTTGGGGAAGGAGCAGGGGATTCCAAGGGTTTACGGTGGATTTAGAATTTTTAGTTTCTAAATCCATTCCAAAAGTGGTGAACCAAACACTTGAATGGATAGTATCTATTTCATATCCTCTAACTAAACACCCCTTAGAGACTTAGGAGAAGAATGTATATATCATATATTCTAACTCACTTTATACCTCTCCTTTATATAGTAGTATCGAAAAGGGTAAGGATATACAACGTGCACAAGGGCTTGTTACACGGGCCATTCTCAGGAGGACACATTGATATGGGTAGAGATCATGTGCAATCTTTTTCAAATCAGTTTTGTAAAGGGTGAAATTTGAAATATTTGAATTTGTGAATATAGACAAGGTTTTAATTGCTACACTTTTCCATCAAGGGGGCGTTTGTTTAGCACGTGGGTATGAGTTTGGAATCAGGAATCATACCCGGGTGGTACGACTTTGGAACTTGATTCCTTATACCCGGTGTTTGGTGTAGTTTTGGATGGAATGAGATTGAATTTCATCAAAGTTAAAAAATTTCTAAATTACAAGTTTAAAATAATTATTTTTGATATTGTAAAATCATGTAAATAAAGATTTGATCAAATAAATATAAAAAAAATTCATTTACAATTTTCCATATAAGTTTTTCTCATAGTTTTGTTTTTATGATTTGACATCCATGAGTATCAATCTCATACCAATTACGTCTTATATTGAAGTATATTATTTCTGATTCATATTTTTTTACAATGTATTAATTGCCTCACTTTTCAATGGCCATTATCATCAATTTTTTTATACTAATCTCTCTAGTAATTACTTCTTATATTGGAGTAGATTATTTCTGGTTCTTTTTTTTTTATCCCTCTTTATTTCGTTCTTTTTACTAAAAATGAGTATTTTTTTTAAATGTAATGTTTTCTTATTCAAATCTCATAATTTAATTATAATAATTTTTATTATTGTATTTTTATCACCTTATTTAAATTTCATATATCACAATTAACTACATTTTATTGGATTTTTATCGACTCGACCTTCCATCTTACAAATATGAGTTATAGACTATCATGTTCTTGCAATTCACATTGTTCACATGACTTGGTTCCAATCCGTCAAGTCGTGAAGAAAAATGGGCCTAACAAAGGTGAAATTTTTATTGTTGTCCCCTATGAAAGGTATACAAGATGAAGTAGTAAATTGTATATTTTAGTAGAATTTCTATCTTTATTCTATATCTAAATATTTTTTCAATGCATTATTTAGACGGATGATTCTGAGTACTTCATGTAGGAAGAAACTGTGGAAGTCGATCGGAACATAAACGAGTTGATTGAACTAAGCAAATCTCTGGTAGAAAGAGTACGTCAATTGAAGGCGGAAAACTGTAAACTGAAATCTCATAAGTTGCGGGCTACTAAGGGATAAAAGTTTGCATTTCGAGTATTTTTTTATTCACGGGTTGTATTCAGACCTTTAATTTCAACATGTATTGTGATAATATTTCACAAATAAGAAAATAATCTTTAATCTATTATTTTTGTATTCACTGTTTATATTTTTAAATTAGTTTTCGATAAATTACGGTTGTTTATTTTTCTTTTAAATTCAATCAATTACTTATTTTCGATTCAATGTTGAACTTTTTAATTAGCTTTTGTCCATTTGTTCTTAAGATTGAAAGAAACAATTTATTGATTTCGAATGTAAACTTTTGAAATGAGGCCCAATTGCACCATCTGAAATCCGAATTAGAACATATTGGGCTAGCACCATCTAAATCGATTAAAATGCAAAGTAAAGCCCACTTTTCAAATATTTGTTAAAACATACTCTTTTCGTCGCAATCAATTGTTATCTATGTTTGAAATCACCCTCACAAAAAATGACAATGGATAACAATTGACTGGAAGAGAGAGAGAGAGAGAGAGAGAGAGAGAGAGAGAGAGAGAGAGAAAGTATTTCAAATGGAGCCAGACTGAAATCTCATATTTAACACGACAACTCTTCTACAGGCTCGTCCTATAGCAATAAGACAGGTCTAATAAGAGAATTAGCCCAGTAAAAGCAATGAGAATTACCTTCATCCTATGCATCATCATATCCCACCAATCTCTAGGACACTCAATTACTATCCGTGCCACCTCCTCAGTCCCCGCCCCATCACATCATCAACCCTCGCAACCACCAAACATCACATTTGTAGCCAGTACCTTCACCCTTTCCCCGATAATTTTTAAAAGTCGACAACGATTTGTCTTTTCCCTGATATCAAGGCGGGAAGGTCACAACTATAGAGATGCCTCCCTCCGAGCCACTGTGATGATGATTACCTACAACGAGGTTTGAATTCTAATGACTTTAACTTGATTACTTATATATTTACAATGAAAACTTTTTAGTTTTTAAATTAAAACTCAATATAAGCTTTTGATTGACTTGTTTTCAATTTAAATATTATGGGTTTCAGATTTTAATTTAAGATTCAATATTTCTAAATTTTAACTAATTGTTTTAGTTTAAATACTCCTATTTTTATATTAACAACTTTTGATTTTTAAGTTGAAAATTATGTATTTTAAAATTTCTACTGCGTCATTAACTAATTAACTCAAATTTTTTACTAACTCATAACACATCTAATTTTTATCTTTGGAACACCCAAATTTTGCTTCAAAGCTTCGTATAATCATGAAGAGAAGTTAAGTTAATTTGGTTCTTTTTGTTGGAGTACAAGTTTATAATATCGCTTATTTTTATCATCTACAGTTTTTTAGATGATAACTACGAGTACTAGTTTTAGTTTGAAAGCCGAATGTATGAAGTAAGAAATTCATGTCTTTTAGATGAATATTGCGCGAAGGAGATATGCGAGAAGGATCGGCGATTGAGGCTGAAAATTGAGATGGTATCAATGGTGGGGATGGGGAAATAGGAGGTCAGACACATATAGAAGAGTGGAGGTGAAGAAGAGAGTATAATGTGGGATGAACGATTTTTATGATATTTATTTGTTTTTTTTGTTTTTCTTAAATATTGGGCTTTTAGTCAATGGGTTGGTCTTATGCTAAAAGACAGCCTTATCTAATAATTATGTATACACAATTTTTCAATTAATAATAATGGGCCGAGTGACTTAATCCAGAATATTAATGACTTATGGCCCAAGTGACTTAATCGCTAAACATAATGAACAATCAGTTTTATATACGGAGTATATAAATACATCCTATTGAAGTAATTTAAATTAGTGAGAGGAACTTAAATCACATCTAAATTTCAAACATAACAAATGATAATTTGTCAAGACAACTTATAATTCCATAAGTTATGACTAATACATGTTGGATAAAAATTGTTCAAGCTGTTAGGTGCTTATATGAAAGAGATCTCCCTTTCTATTTGATTCTTTATTCTCCTACATAAGCAACACGACCTAACCTGTAATACCCTCGATTATCCGGCTAAGATAGTCGGAAGTGTCACCATCTCGTTTGCCCGAGGTAGTATTTCAAAACTTCAACTTAAAGAACATTTTATAAATAATACAAGTTAGTGATTACAAATAACATGAATAAATATAAAATACAACTCATCTAACTACAACCACTATCTCATGTCAATGTACTCGACTCCGTAGTGCGGCCCAAATCCTAATTGCGTCAGAAACAACCTGTAAAATAATCTACTCCCCATATGATCGGAAATATCATATGGATCAACGCATGCCACCCCGAAAATTGGTGACAGACACACAAATCCACAAACGCCAGTTTCTATAACACAAATAAACGTGACAGACGATAAGCATGATTAAGATATGCAACATGGTTATGATATGATGCATACCCGAGTCTCCAACACCTCCAACACTGATGCCAGGGACACACCCACAACCTGGTGACAGCACCGCTCACCTTCACTACCCGGACCGCAGTCCGAAATAAGTACCGAGACACACCCAAGTACTGGGCCCGGGCGTTAACCAGACCCCTACCCGACGTTACGGCGCACCGTAAGTCTCTGCATACTCAAGCCATTAATGTGCACATCCCTATTGGGGTGGGAAGCCTCAATAGGCGAACCAAGATTAAGACGGTCTATCAACCGTTTTACGTCTCCTCAACAACCATATACCACAATCACTCCTCCACCAACCATCTCCAACATTCGTCTCAATACATAACACAATATGCAACATAATGCAACACATATAATCCATCTCATAAATCATGAATCTCAACAAGCCAAACATGTTCTTACCAACAATCATTCTTTCCCATGTTATAATGCATTTCTATTCACAATATGAGACAAACCAACAATTATCCAATATCATTATTTGATACCATTATACCAACAACAAGACTAACCACCCTTCCCTTATACATGTGATAATGCAACCCAACCATCATAATTAACCTTTAATGATGCAATTAACCACTAAACATATTACAATGCAATTACTCTAATCATGTGAGACTAATTACAATAACAACAACATCAAATTCAACATGCTCATTTTTTAAACCGAGTAGAATTAACCTACCTTTTAACATACTCCATAAGCTAACCCAAGACAACAAGAATTCATCTCATAAAACCGTCTCATCCTACAATAACTACATACTCCCTCCAAACCAAACCAATGGTAACATTGGACCTTTGCACAATTGTCGATTCACGTTTTGTAACGTGAATATCTTTAGTTACACATTATTAAAAATTATAAAAATTTGATATTCTTATATCATTCATGACGATAAATCAAACAAGATCTCACATGACTATATTTTGTCTTACAGATTAAGAATAATATCGAAGATTCCGTACGACCATGAATAGTGTCAAAAGGTTCAATGTTACCATTGGTCTGGTATGGAGGGAGTAATAACTATCACAATACACCCTATAACATTATACTAAGTAAAACTCCTTATTATTACCCCTTAATTATTCATTAATCTAATTAAAATCACTATTTAACAAGGTATACAAAAACCCCCAAATTTTTGCGTTTGGGTCAACATGAAATTAAAAGAGAAAGGTGAGTGTTGACTTACAATTGGAAACGAATAATAAATAATCGAACTTGGTAAATAGATTCCCCAAATCTAAGTTTGGATTCCACAAGGATGAAGGGAATGGTTTAGAGAAGGTTTGAGAGAGTTTAGAGAGTTTAGAGTGAAGGGAGAGGTGGAGAGAAAGTGTAGGGTTTGTAAAATGAAGAGAAAAAACTGAGTAGAAGCTTATATAGTAAGGCTCAATATCACGAAAGTCATACGCGAAAAACAAGATCCGGACACTGAACACTCGGTTGAGTGCCCGAGACACTTGGTCGAGTGGCGCCCTCCACTCGGTCGAGTGGAAAAAGATCAGCGATTTGGTCCCAAGGTCACTCGAGCAGACACTCGGTCGAGTGCCACTTCCACTCGGTCAAGTGCCATATCCACTAGGTCGAGTGCCTGCCCCACTAGGTCGAGTGTTTGACCCACTAGATCGAGTAGTTTAGCAATTCAAAATTACTGTAGCTCAAAAATTGATGTAGCGAAGTTAAGTTAGTAGCAACTAGTTTACCATTAAACTTGCTCTTATAGCGTTAGTAGTTTGATGTCCACTTTTTTCTTTCATTTAATTAATTATTGAAGAAATTATTATTACTAATATTGACACATCAGCATCGACATCATCGTCACATCACCAATTATCTAATATAACAAGTTAATTTACCTAATATAACAAGTTAAAATTTGATTTGAGTATTTTGAGAAAAAGGGAATCGAATTTGGGTTTCTTTTTGGATAAAATCTAGTTTGACTTATTTTGTGAAGAGCAGGAATAATATGAATTATTCTTATAATAAATTAACCCTATATATTATATACATACATACTTTGGTATATACAAAGTTAAATAGGAGGAGTTTATGTAAAATGAGGGAGTAGTGTATAAATTTGGTTGTGAGCTTGGATTAATCACAAATTGGCACTCAACACCCTAAAGTGAGACTATTAAAATCCAAGGACTATGTCGTTATCTTACGACAGAAGCCTCAAGCAGTCAAGCTTAACCAAATTGGGTAGGGGCACAAAAGAATTAATAAGTGCAACTAAGAATTATCGTATTGATGGTTGATAGATTTACTACCAAATGAGGCAATCCGGTACAGGAATCATAAAAGTTGCTTTGCGAGTTTGTATGTTCACATTCAATCTTTAAATGATTGTGCTAATTGATACTACTTCTTATCTTAGTACTATGTGTTAGTCAATTATTTATCTTTAATTTTTGGAAGAAAAGATTAAATAAAAACAGATAAATGAAATAGTATTGTTTATATTTATGTGGTTAATTACTCTAGTACTAAACTACTTATTTTCTTAAAAGGAAAAGTAATAATATTGCATATCAAGGGGTAATTTTAATTGATAGGATATCATTCCGATTAACACAAAGCGTCATTAAGTGACGCTCAATCAACGATATGTAGTCTGACTTGGCCCAATCAACCGTCAAATCTAACCGAAAATATGTCAAATATTAAGGCGTGCCATTAAGTGACATTCAAAAGTACTAGTTCATTTAACATTATAAAGTTCTTATTGAAATAACGTTTTTTTTCTTTGATTATTACGTCTCATGACCTAATAAATAAATGAAGTGAGTTGATGTCTCAAACTTGAATTTTCAAAAAGCTCTAATTATTATTATAAAAAAATTGCACAAGTAAATATGTACAAAATATATTATTATCCATTTTTCAAACTCGAAAAATATTTATCCGGAGGTATTACGAAATACGAAGGTATAATTCTATTAACTGTGTCTTAACAATTCTTGTGTCCCACATAACTGCTTTTTTTTTATATATTTGTTATTGGCTCAAAGGATATAAGAGAAAGTATGGTTTAAGAAATTTTAAAAAAAAAAAAAAAAAATCTATATATATGGTGTGAATTTATCCATTTATTAAGCCGGAAAGGTAAAAAAAAATCTATTATTAACACACTTATAAATAAACACAAAAAAAAAAAAGCAAGTAAGAAATTAGTCCTGATGCAGAAGCATACTCGGAACAACCAAATGAGATCCTAACTAGTTGGAATATGACTCAACTAGTCAAAGATTTCGAGCTTGGATCAAATAGTGTGTTAATGCTGAAATGGGAATGCAATAAAGATGGGAAGAGCTGTATATCACGGTTCCTACGACGAGTAGAAGGCATGATCCCCTAGATCGTGTAGGAGTAGAAAAGTAGTTTTTAGATTCAAATAGAGATTAGGAAGCTACAAGAATTATGTGCTTGAGCGACTGCAATCGGTCGCCAATATCGAATTGACGACAGAAATCAGTCGCTCAGTCTCAGTCGCAAAGCCTAGTCGCCAAAACTAACACGGACGACTGATTTCAGTCGCCAAATTAGCGACGTAAAAATCAGTCGCCAAATAAAGGTATTGGCGACCGATATTGGTCGCCAAATTGGCGAGCGACAAGGTAAAATTGGCGACTGAAATCAGTAGCCAATAAAGAATTTCAGTCGCCAATTTCACTAGTACCTATAAGGCGCTTTTTCGAAAAATGTACAAGAACCATATACATTAGCTATATCTGACAAGAATTAAACAAACATAAATACAAGAACCAAAAGAATACTAATAAATTCACTAGGTGCATTGAGCAACATAAGAATTAAGAAAAATGATATACCTACAATTTTACAACTACACAGCATGTATTTCATTTATAAGAATAAAAAAAATGTACCAAGACTTGGAGGAGTACTAATAGCATATAAGAACTCAAATCATGAAATAAGTAGCCAATAGAGAATTCACCATTTTCACTAGTACCTATAAGGCGAAATAAGAAATTAAAAAAATGATATACCTACAATTTTACAACTACACAGCATGTATTCCATTTATAAGAATAAAAAAAAATGTACCAAGACTTGGAGGAGTAGTAATAGCATATGTTCCTTTCATTCATAATCAACCATGAACTAGCATACCTGAAAATGGAAGATGACAAGTAAAGACATTGAATACGAGCTGAATGTTCTACTCTTTTAGTCTTTGGGTTGTTGATACCATTTGCTTTTGCCCACTCCTTTACCTGAAGTGAAATCAAGAAGGCAGCAGTAGCAAAACCTTAGTGTCCCAAAATGATATGAGTCCAGCTAACATGAATCATTATTCAAAACCGTTTACGCATGTCTCCAACAACGTGAAGAAAAAATGGTTTCATAAAAATAAAAAGTAAATGAATAAGATCAAGTTTATTCTTCTAGTAGGTACAAGTTTATGTGTCTATTGCAGAAGATGAAACTTAGAAATGATTACCAACAACTTGTATCAAAAAGCACCAAAATTTTCAAACAATTGAGCTATTTTACCTGCTTTCAAAGTGTGTCAAGTCAAGCTATGATGAGCTCCTTACCCATCCATGTAACAATTGCATTCTGATCCTATAAAAAAAACACAAATTTGACAACGGGACAATACAACAACTAAAGAAAGGGTATGTACAAAAGATTGAAGTTAAATGGGAGAGAAGGAATGGTAGCAATTTCAAATAATCTAATTTGAAAGTTTATAGACCGTAATGCAACAATCATAGTATAAGAGAAAAGATATTTACAAGCATCTTTCACATTCTACCGCTGCTTGTTAATTACTCCATAGTATAAGAATTAGATAAATTCACATTGTTTATCATGATATGAGATACTCTATGGGCATGAAGAGGATACATTGACCTAAAAGCATTGACCTGAAAATGAGGAAAAAATGTATCATAAAAACAAAAAACAAAATCGAGTAAAAGAACTGTGAGGGATACCGTCAAATTCCCCATTCTTCTGGGTCTCTTGGCAGCAAGAAGAGCCGCTTGGATGCAAAGTCATCTCTTTAAGACTTTCAAGACCTGAGTAAAAATTAACATTAGGATTCTTGTCCATTTTAGTATTGAAGGGAATTCAAAACCTCCAAATAACCAGCCCCAAATCCGTCTCAAATAGGCCTACTGCAATCCCATATCAGCCTTGCAAACAGACCAACAAACTAGCCCCTATTTACGTCCCTTTCTACCCTCACAAACCAGCGACCATTCGAGCTTCATGACAGCCTTATAAACTACCCTTTCAACCCTCCTCAAGACTTCTCAAAGAGACTTTCAAACCAACAGTAAGACCTGTTCCAAACCAACCCTAAAACACCTCTAAAAAATTGTATAATAACAAAATAATAAAATCAACAACTATACTACTAGATTATAAAGAGATAGATTCAAACATAAACCTTCATCTAAAATTAGTATTGTTGTACTTATATTGTCAGGAAGCCATCAATCCAACACCGCTGAACCTTTCTTCGTGGCTGTCACAAATTATACCAAATTTCAATACTAATTACATGAAAATTACACCTCCTTCTTAACTAATTCCAATACTAATTGCTTGAAAATATTAGATGAAATCATACCCAATTCCAATACTAATTACAATCACAAATTATACAAATAAAACAAAAATTGTAATTCAAAACAAAAGACAAACCTTAACAAATTAAAACAAAGTGAGGAAGAAAAAGAGCAAGTTAAGGAATGGTGGTCCGGTGGTCTGCTGGTTCAGTGTTGGTGGTGGTGTCGGTGGTCCGGTAATATGTTAACGGTGGTGTCATTCCGTCGATGTCCCCCTCCTCTCTCTCTCTCTCTCTCTCTCTCTTTTTAATTTGGTAAAGTGTAAGTGAGAATGAAGAAGAGGATTTTGTGTTTTATTTCAGTTAGGAGTATTGGCGACTGATCCCTTGCGGTCGCCAATTTCACGACTGTTTTCGGCCGCCTTTGCTTAATTTCAATCGCGCGTTTCAATTATTGAACGGAAATTAACCGTCGCCAATTTGGCGACTAATTTCAGTCGCACGTTTATTTATATCAGTCGCCAATAGGC